>CM059442.1:68863848-69093848 GCA_030390025.1 Squalus acanthias
GAGTGAGAATGTGATATAGCAGGGCGGGAGATGGAGAGCAGGGAAAGGGAATAGAGAGAAAACAGATAGATACAATCTGACAGCAGGAGGGGGCCATTCTGCCCATCGTGTCTGTGCCGGCTCTTTGACAAAGCTAATTAGCCCCACTATAGATAAATAAAACGGGGAATACATTGGGGAATATATGTAGATAAATTGCTGCCTTTTAGAGATAAGGTGCTGTGTAAATTGGGGAGTTTGAGTTGTAAAGTGCTGTAGAAATATTTACTTGAAAAGGCCCGCTCGCGACTGCCACTCCGCGGTGAAAACAAAAAGTGCAGAAAGAATGTCAGAATTCCTCCTGTCTTCGCCGCCAGTCTCGATCCCCAGGACTGGGCTCAGGATTCAGTGGCCCCTGCGGGAAGGTGGACATGGGCGTGACTGTCACACCCTCACTTTCCAATGAAAAATAAATCACATTTACAGGAACAAATACAATGTTTCCTGTCTGTGAACTACAAAGATACATGTTTGTATTTCTCTCCAGCGTGTTTTGCTTTTTCCCCTTTAGGTCTATCGTCCCAAGACCATTTTCTAACCTGCCGCGAAGAGGGCGTGTGTGCGCAGCTTGGAGCAGGAGAGAGCGGGGTTCTTGACAGGAGAAGTAATGGCAATCACCCGATTTGTACTGAGTACCTTCGCCCCACAGCCAAAACTTAGAGTGGTCTAGTGCAGGTCTCCATATTACAAAAAGGATTATAGAGGCACTGAGAAAATTTACAATGGTCAAACCAGAACTGAGAGGTTATAACTATCAGGAAAGACTGAACCGCCTGGCACTTATTTCTTTAGAAAAGAGAGGGCTGAGGGGTGACCTGATAGCGGTCTTTAAAATTATGAAGGGCTTTGATAAGGAAGATAGAGAAGATGTTTCCACTTGTGGGCGAGACCAGAACTAGAGGCCATCAATATAAGAGAGTCACTAATAAATCCAATAAGGAATTCAAGAGAAACTTCTTCACTCAGCGAGTGGTGAGAATATGGAACTCGCCACCACAGGATTGTTTGAGGCGAATAGCACAGATGCTTTTCAGAGGAAGCTGGATAAGTACGAGGTCGACAGGAATAGAGGATATGGTGATAGGGTGAGATGAAGTGAGGAGGGAGGAGGCTCGTGTGGAGCATAAACGCCAGCATGGACCAGTTGGGCCGAATGGCCTGTTTCTGTGCTGTACATTCCACATAATTCTAGGGGAGTGTTTGTTAGCTATTATTCCGCGGTGCATTAAGCACTGCACCATCTGTGTTTCACTATACAAAATGAAGGGACTTTGAATTAACAGTGGACTAGATGCAGACTCCTAGCTTCCCCCCATCTCCGATTCCCCTGCAGTCGTGTCCCACCAGCCGGTCCATACACTGTGGCTCCACTGCCTGGGGAATCATATGAATTTACAGCACAGAAGGAGGCCATTCGGCCCTTCTTGTCTGTGCCGACTGACAAAGAGCTATCCACCCTAATCCCACTTTCCAGCTCTTGGTCCGTAGCCCTGTAGGTTACGGCACTTCAAGTGCATAACCAAGTACTTTTTAAATGTGATGAGGGTCTCTGTCTCTACCACCCTTTCAGGCAGTGAGTTCCAGACCCCCCACCACCCTCTGGGTGAAAGAATGTTCCTCAAATCCCCCCTAAACCTCCGACAATTACTTTTAATCTCTGCCCCCTAGTTATTGACCCTTCTGCTAAGGGAAATAGGTCCTTCCTATCCACTCTATCTAGGCCCCTCATAATTTTATACACCTCAATTAAATCTCCCCTTCCAAAGAAAACAACCCCAGCCTATCCAATCTTTCCTCATAGCTAAAATTCCCCAGCCCAGGCAACATCCTCATAAACCTCCTCTGCACCCTCTCTCGTGCAATCACATCCTTCCTGTAATGTGGACGACCTAGAACTGCATGCAGTACTCTAGCTGCGGCCTAACTAGTGTTTTATACAGTTCAAGCATAACCTCCCTGCTCTTATATTCTATGCCTCAGCTAATAAAGGCAAGTATCCCGTATGCCTTCTTAACCACCCTATCCACCTGTCCTGCTACCTTCAGGGATCTGTGGATATGCACCCCAAGGTCCCTCTGATCTTCTGCACTGCTCAGTGTCCTACCATTTATTGTGTATTCCCTTGCCTTGTTAGCCCTCCCCAAATGCATTACCTCACACTTCTCCAGATTGAATTCCATTTGCCACTGTTCTGCCCACTTGACCAGTCCATTGATATCTTCCTGCAGTCTACAGCTGCTTTCTTCATTATCAATCACACGGCCAATTTTTGTATCATCTGCAAACTTCTTAATCATACTTCCTACATTCAAGTCCAAATCATTGATGTATATCACAAAAAGCAAAGGACCCAGTACTGAGCCCTGCGGAACCCCACTGGAAACAGCCTTCCAGTCACAAAAACACCCTTTGACCATTACCCTTTGTTTCCTGCCTCTGAGCCAATTTTGGATCCAGCTTGCCACTTTGCCTGGATCCCATGGGCTTTTACTTTCGTGAACAGTCTGCCATGCGGGACCTTATCAAAAGCCTTGCTAAAATCCATATAGACTACATCAATTTATATTTAACATATGCTCTGCACTGACACTCTATATATATCCAGACACCAATTAATGGAGCATAACATAAGAACATAAGAAATAGGAGCAGGAGTCGGCCATTTGGCCCTTCGAACCTGCTCCGCCATTCAATAAGATCATGGCTGATCTTCTACCTCAATTCCACTTTCCTGCACTATCCCCGTATCCCTTGATTCCCTTAATATTCAAAAATCTATCAGTCTCTGTCTTGAATATACTCAATGACTGAGCCTCCACAGCCCTCTGGGGTAAAGTATTCCAAAGATTCACCACCCTCTGAGTGAAGACATTTCTCCATCTCAGTCCTAAATGACTGACCCCTTATTCTGAGACTGTGACCCCTGGTTCTAGACTCCCCAGTCAGGGGAAACATCCTCCCTGCATCTATCCTGTCAAGCCCTGTAAGAATTTTGTATGTTTCCATGAGATCACCTCTCATTCTTCTAAACTCCAGAGAATACAGGCCTAGTCTACTCAATCTGAACCAGTCTGGTGAACCTTTGTTGCACTCCCTCTGAACACTAACATTTCCCACTCTCTCACCATTTAAAAAATACTCTGCTTTTCGATTTTTCCTACCAAAGTGGATAACTTCACATTTATAGTCATAGAGTTATACAGCACAGAAAGAGGCCCTTCGGCCCATTGTGTCCACGCCGGCCATCAAGCCCTGTCTATTTTAATCCCATTTTCCAGCACTTGGTCCATTCTCCACATTATATTCTATTTGCCATGTTCTTGCCCACTCACATAGCCTGTCTATATCCCCTTGAAGCCTCCTTGCATCCTCCTCACAAATTACATTCCCACCCAGCTTTGTATCATCAGCAAACTTGGATATATTACATTTGGTCTCCTCATCCAAATCATTGATGTAGATTATGAATAGCTGAGGCCCAAGCACTGATCCTTGCGGTACCCCAGTAGTTACAGCCTGCCAACCCGAAAATGTCCCGTTTATTCCTACTCTCTGTTTTCTGTCCATTAACCAATCCTCAATCCATGCTAGTATATTACCCCAATCCCATGAGCCCTAATTTTGTTTAATAACCTTGTGTGGCACCTTATCGAATGCCCTATGAATATCCAAATACACCACATCCACTGGTTCCCCCTTATCTATTCTGCTAGTTACAACCCTCAAAAAATTCTAACAGATTTGTTAAACACGATTTCCCTTTCATAAATCCATGTTGACTCTGCTCAATCCTATTATTATTTTCTATTTGCCCTGTCATCACATCCTTAATAATAGATTCTAGCATTTTCCCTACTACTGATGTCAGGCTAGCTGGTCTGTAGTTCCCCGTTTTCTCTCTCCCTCCTTTCTGGGATACCCCAGAGCAGTTATTGCACTGTCCATGGGGTTGGCATCCACTGGTACTCTGTTAACACCAAGCTCGCTCTCTCCTTCACCACCCATGACCTCATAGTTCTTATTATGCTGTTCCACTGCTCTCCCAACAAACCAGGACTGGCTCCAGCTCAACACCGACCAGGCTGAAGATATTCTATTCGACTCCCGACAGAAACTGGGCCCTGGTCCTCGATTCCAGCCTCCCCCCTCCTCTACATTGTTTCCTAACTTCTCTCCTGAATGGCCTGGCTCTGATTTTAAGCTTACGCCCCCTTGTCCTAGACTCCCCCACCAGCGGGAAAAGTTTCTCTCTATCTACCAATCAATTCCTTTCAAAATCCTGCAAGCCACAATCTAATCATCCCTTAACCTCTATTCCAGGGAATGCAAGCCTATTGTATTTCCTTATTAGGCAGCTGAAGTGTGGAACACTCTCCCACAAAAAGCAGTAGATGCTAGCTCAATTAATAATTTAAAATCTGAGATCGATAGATTGTTGCTAGACAAGGGTATTAAGGGGTATGGAGCCAAGGCGAGTGGATGGAGTTATTTCACAGATCAGCCACGATCTGACTGAACGGCGGAACAGGCTCAAGGGGCTGAATGGCCTCCTCCTGTTCCTGTGTAACAGGCTCAAGGGGCTGAATGGCCTCCTCCTGTTCCTAATGTAACAGACTCGAGGGGCTGAATGGCCTCTTCCTGTTCCTGTGTAACAGGCTCGAGGGGCTGAATGGCCTCCTGTTCCTGTGTAACAGGCTCGAGGGGCTGAATGGCCTCTTCCTGTTCCTGTGTAACAGGCTCGAGGGGCTGAATGGCCTCCTGTTCCTGTGTAACAGGCTCGAGGGGCTGAATGGCCTCCTCCTGTTCCTAATGTAACAGGCTCGAGGGGCTGAATGGCCTCCTCCTGTTCCTAATGTAACAGGCTCGAGGGGCTGAATGGCTCCTCCTGTTCCTAATGTAACAGACTCGAGGGGCTGAATGGCCTCCTCCTGTTCCTAATGAAACAGGCTCGAGGGGCTGAATGGCCGCCTCCTGTTCCTAATGAAACAGGCTCGAGGGGCTGAATGGCCTCCTCCTGTTCCTACTGTAACAGGCTCGAGGGGCTGAACGGCCTCCTCCTGTTCCTAATGTAACAGGCTCGAGGGGCTGAATGGCCTCCTCCTGTTGCTGATAAAAGAATGCACATTGTTGCTCAGAAGTCTAGAATTCACGGGCAGGAAGAGTATCCGAGTCGGTTGGTGAATAAACAGCAGACGCACGCCCAGGCTCAAGTCTCCAATAGTAATTTATTCATTCCTGAAGTCAAATAAGTGTTCAAGAACTTGAAACATCACTGGCGGAACAAATATAATCAGACAACAAAAACTGCAGAGCAGCAGTGTGTGCTTCCATCAGTGCTCGCAATCCCCACACGTCGCTCTTTCACATGCTCCCAGCAGCAAGCACCTGCAAAGACAAAAAACGGTTTCAGAATTTTAATATATATTTTCCTAATTATTCCAAAGCGTTTTTGGAAATCAAAAGGAGTCACTGATGAGCTGTGATGTCAGTGCTGGGGGTGTTTAGGGTAAAGCACGGACTGCAGCGGTTTAAGGTGGCTCACCACCATCTTCTCGAGGGCAACTAGGGATGGGCAATAAATGCCGGCCTTGCCAGCGACACCCACATCCCGAGAATGAGTAAAGGAAGTAGCCTTCCTTCAGTCCTGGGCTTGATCACCAGTCTATGCTGATTTAGCCAACCTCAGTCAGGGCACTGCAGTTGGCCTTTAGACTGCGGAGGTTTGCGGGGGTGGAGGGGGAGGAAACAGTCAGTCAAGAGTCCCTTCTCCTGCTGGGGGAGGCAAGGGAAACCTTTTATTTCATCATCAGTGCCCGACTGAGTGGAGTGTGCAGATGCTCTGCTACTACCTTTCCAGCACCTGTCCACACCACAGCCATGGCCCCACTTGCTGCGGCAATGTGCTGAATGATTCATGCAACAAGCTTCTCTCACGTGATTGGTAGCTCTCAGTCACCCCCCCCCCCCCCACAACCAGAAGGTCGAATCAAGCCAGGGCAGTTCCATGGGCATCCCGTTAAGCTGCGCAGCGGTCTGGAGACCCGTGCAGGCCGCTCAGCAGCTTTTAAATGGAAAAACCGCGCATGCGCGGAAATTTAAAGGGGTGGCGCAGCCAAAAGAAAGTTAGCGGGATCATTGCCCACCCCCTTCCCTCCCCAGCATCAACTCAAATATTCATCAGATGTGAGGCTCGACAGGACGCGTCAGTGCACTATTTTTGACTCCAGGGGGGAATCTGGGAGTGAACGATCCCAGTCAATCTGTCCTCGCCTGACAGAGATCATGGGACTGTGACCGGGGCAGGTTAATGTGAGAAAGTGCGCACTACCCCATCCCTTTAAGTAGCTGACTGACAAGCTCTTACCCCTTTTTTCTCTCCAGGGAAAACAACATTTATTCATACACGTCCTTTTTGTCTGCGATATAAGTTACAATTTCCTCGGGTGTCATTAACTTTTCTGCATCTACGTCTGGAATCTCAAACCCTGCAACAGACAGAAGAGAAGCTCAGTGACTCCTGGAGACCATCAGCCTGGCAAATATACAGATCAGCACCCACCACACAAACACTGGGCACACAGCAATCCTTTCACATTGTACCCCATGGGCTTTGGCCCAAGATGGGTTTGGTTTGGTAATTTTGCAGATACAAAGCCCTTCAACTACCCACCCTCGGGTATCATTCAGCACCAACTTGAACCAACCCTGTTCAGGGTCACTCTCTAGCAGATATCCATCAGCTGTCCTGCAGCGAGGCTCCTGGCATGCAACCACTGCCCTTGTCCTTCTAGGTGGAAGAGGTCGCGGGTTTGGGAGGTGCTGCCCAAGAAGCCTTGGCGAGTTACTGCAGTGCATCTTGTAGATGGTGCACACTGCAGCCACGGTACGTCGGTGGTGGAGGGACTGAATGTTTAAGGTGGTGGATGGGGTGCCAATCAAGCGGGCTGCTTTGTCCTGGATGGTGTCGAGCTCGAGTGTTGTTGGAGCTGCACTCATCCAGGCAAGTGGAGAGTATTCCATCACACTCCTGACTTGTGCCTTGTAGATGGTGGAAAGGCTTTGGCACAGAATACCCAGCCTCTGACCTGCTCTTGTTGCCACAGTATGTGTGTGGCTGGTCCAGTTAAGTTTCTGATCAATAGTGACCCCCAGGACGTTGATGGTGGGGGACTCGACGATGGTAATACCGTTGAATGTCAAGGGGCGGTGGTTAGACTCTCTCTTGCCGGATATGGTCATTGCCTGGCATTTGTGTGGCACGAATGTTACTTGACACTTATCAGCACAAGCCTGGATGTTGTCCAGGTCTTGCTACATGCGGGCATGGACTGCTTCATTATCTGAGGAGTTGCAAATGGAACTGAACACTGTGCAATCATTGGGAGAAAGAAAGACATGCATTTCTATAGCGCCTTTCATGTCTCAGTGCTTTACAGCCAATGAAGTACTTTTGAAGTGGAGTCACTGTTGTAATGTGGGAAACGCGGCAGCCGATTTGCACACAGCAAGCTCCCACAAACAGTAATGTGATAATGACCAAATAATCTGTTTTTGTTATGTTATGTTGGTTGAGGGATAAATATTGGCCAGAACACCAGGGATATCTCCCCTGCTCTTCTTCGAAATAGTGCCATGGGATCTTTTACGTCCACCCGAGAGAGCAGACGGGGCCTCGGTTTTAACGTCTCATCTGAAAGTCGGCACCTATATGACTTGAACCCACAACCTTCTGACTCAGAGGCAAGAGTGCTACCAACTGTGAGCGTGTGTGCAGGACTGGAGAGTGCCAGTGATGCCCCTAGGGTTGAATAGGCCGAGTGTGTCCGGGCTCTCACTCAAGCATGGTACTGAGAGGCTGTCAGTGAGCGCGGAGCCCTGCCCCACGGTACAGATCAGTGTCTTCAGGCAAAGGGGACAGAATTCAGAGGGAGCAAGGCAGCGGAGTGAGAGAACAGCAACACCGGTGACAAACTCAGGAGTAGGCAGGACTGCAGCAACACGACACACTCCGCACCACACGCAGGGACTTACCAAACTCGTCTTCCATGGCCATAATGATCTCTACTTGATCCAAACTGTCCAACCCCAAATCCTTCATGAAATGAGCGCTTACTACAAGCTTTGAAAAGAAAGAAAGCATTGTAAATACAGAGGGTCCCAGGCGTGCAAGAGGAACAATCCACAAGGAATCATTCGAGCCCTCCAGCCCAACCAGCAACAGGACTGACCCTCCGAGAAACACTGAACAGATAACCTTGGGCTTCTCCCAGTATCACCCGTCCAAGACTAGGATTTGCTGCCTGGTACTGAGCTCCGAGGAGCTTTTCTCCAGGGCAGCGGGAAGGCTGCGAGAGTGACCGACTGTTACATTCCCTCTGATTTCCCCCATCGACATCTTGTGGGACTCTCACTTCCTCTGGCACTCGCTGCCCAGGATGTGCAAACACACACACCATCCGTGCCAACCTTCTAAAACACTTGAGCGGTCTGTAAAGCTCATTCTATCTGGGGTACCCATCGCTCCATCGTTCTGCAGCCACGGAAATCACCGCGGAAACTCTCCCATGGAGAAATGGAACGGAGGAAGAACAGCCACGGGTCATTGAAACTTGAGTTTCCTGCCAAAATCAGGAGAGGAAACTGCGCTGGTGCAGGCCAGATCAATCCGTACAGAACTTTCGCAACCTGCTCCTTTTCCTGCGGGATTTTGGCATCTAGCGTCTGACCGTGCCAGTAATCGCTGTGTCTCCTGCTCCAGATCTCCCTCCCCACCTCTCTCTCTCTCTTCCGTAACCCAGGGCAACCAACTGTCCGGTTGCTGTTTGGCTGGGAGGGGGTTGGTGGCTGGTACAATTCTGGCTTCCCCCAAAAACATTTTACTCTATGGTATAAAGGCGACTTCCACAAGCATCTCCCAGGACCTGAAACGTACAACTCTCTGCACCGGACAGAGGGGATAGCACCGCACAGCGCTGGACAAGCAATTACCACACAAAGCACTTGAGGTCCATGTGGACTGCCGTTCAGGCTAAAAGTAGTTGTCGAATTTATTTACAGGACATTACACAGAAGTAAAAGAATGCACCAATTAATCAGCAATAAAATATTTTAAACAATTCCAAGGATAATTTCAGAATCTTTTAACTGAGTGCTGCAGCCTAGAGGTTAGAATTAACAGAATAAAGGAAAACAATCAGGCTCAACAAAAATCAGCATCCTTCCTTCCATTCTGACCCGGCTAAGTACTATGTTGATCTTACTGTAAAATATTAACTCTTTACTGCAGTGAGAACTAGCACCACTTGCCTGGATGGGTGCAGCTGCAACAACACTCAAGAAGCTCGATATCTTCCAGGACAAAGCATTCCGCTTGATCGGGACCCCATCGGCCAGCTTAAACACCCACTCCCTCCACCACCGGCACACCGTGGCTACAGTGTGCACTATCGACAGGATGCACTGCAGCAACTCGCCAAGGCTTCTTCGGCAACACCTCAATGTGCCCAAGTGGGGACATCAAAGTCAATGTGCCTCAACTGGGGAGTAGGAAATCAGACAGGAAAAAGGAGGAAGGGGAGAGTATAATCCAGATTCCAAGTAAATAGTTGGAAACAAAAAGCAGCATCGATGGGCTGGATTTCCCCATTTTTTGAACCGTATACTTGCTGATCCACAATATACTTCTCGTTACATTGAGATTATATTATAAAAAGGACAGAAAGGCACTGGAGAGGGTGCAGAGAAGATTTACAAGGATGATACCAGAAATGCAGAGGGTATACATATCAGGAAAGGATGAACAGGCTGGGTCTCTTTTCTCTTGAAAAGAGAAGGCTGAGGGGTGACCTAATAGAGGTCTTTAAAATTATGAAAAATTTTGATAGAGATAATGTTTCCACTTGTGGGGAAGAGCATAACTAGAGGCCATCAATATAAGATAGTCACCAAGAAATCCAATAGGGAATTCAGAAGAAACTTCTTTACCCAAAGAGTGGCGAGAATGTGGAACTCGCTACCACAGGGAGTGGTTGAAGCAAATAGTATAGATGCATTTAAGGGGAGGTTAGACAAGCAAATGAGGGAGAAGGGAATAGAGGGTTATGCTGATAGATTTAGATGAGGAAAGACGGGAGGAGGCTCGAGTGGAGCATAAACACCGGCATGGACTGGTTAGGCCGAATGGCCTGTTTCATAGAAGCATAGAAGATAGGAGCAGGAGTAGGCCATTCGGCCCCTCGAGCCTGCTCCGCCATTTAATGAGATCATGGCTGATCATCCAAATTCAGTACCCTGTCCCTGCTTTCTCCCCATATCCCTTGATCTCTTTAGCCTTAAGAAATATATCTATCTCCTTCTTGAATATATTTAATGAATTGGCCTCAACTGCCTTCTGTGGTAGAGAATTCCACAGGTTCACCACTCTCTGGGTGAAGAAATTCCTCCTCATCTCAGTCCTAAATGGCTTACCCCTTATCCTTAGACTGTGACCTCTGGTTCTGGACTACCCCGCCATCGGGAACATCCTTCCTGCATCTAGTCTGTCTAGTCCTGTTAGAATTTTATAAGTTTCAATGAGATCCCCTCTCATTCTTCGAAACTCTAGCGAATATAAGCCTAATCGACCCAATCTCTCTTCATACGTCATTCCTGCCATCCCAGGTATCAGTCTGGTAAATCTTCGCTGCACTCCCTCCATAGCAAGAACATCCTTCCTCAGATAAGGCGACCAAAACTGCACACAATACTCAAGGTGTGGTCTCACCAAGGCCTTGTACAACTGCAGCAAGACATCCTTGCTCCTGTACTCGAATCCTCTCGCGATGAAGGCCAACATACCATTTGCCTTCTTAACCGCCTGCTGCACCTGCATGCTTACCTTCAGCGACTGGTGCACAAGGACTCCCAGATCTCGTTGCACTTCCCCTTTTCCCAATCTATTGCCGTTCAGATAATAATCTGTCTTCCTGTTTTTGCCACCAAAGTGGATAACCTTGCATTTATCCACATTATACTGCATCTGCCCAATCACCCAACCTGTCCAAATCATACTGGAGTTTCTCTGCATCCTCCTCACAGCACACACGCCCACCCAGCTTTGTGTCGTCTGCAAACTTGGAGATATTACATCTAGTTCCCTCGTCTAGATCATTAATATATATTGTGAATAACTGGGGTCCTAGCACCGATCCCTGCGGTACCCCACTAGTCACTGCCTGCCACTCAGAAAAAGACCCATTTATTCCAACTCTTTGCTTCCTGTCTGCCAACCAGTTCTCTATCCAAGTCAGTACCTTACCCCCAATCCCATGTGCTTTAACTTTGCACGCTAATCTCTTATGCGGGACCGTATCGAAAGCCTTCTGAAAGTCCAAATACACCACATGCACTGGTTCTCCCTTATCTATTCTACCAGTTACATCCTCAAAAAATTCCAGTAGATTAGTCAGGCATGATTTACCTTTTGTAAATCCATGTTGACTTTGTCCGATCCTGTCACTGTTTTCCAAGTGCTCTGCTATTACATCTTTTATAATGGACTCTAGCATTTTGCCCACTACCGATGTCAGGCTTACCGGTCTATAATTCCCCGTTTTTTCTCTACCACCTTTTTTAAATAGTGGGGTTACATTAGCTACCCGCCAATCCATGGGAACTGTTCCAGAGTCTATAGAATTTTGTTTCTGTGCCGTATATCCTATGTAATCGCTGAACATACTACGTTATATTTAGAAATGGAGTCTCTTTGTTGGTACATAGTTCACACAACAGAGCAAGCGGAAGCCAAGCGCAGGCAGCGCAAGGAGCGCACATCAACCCAAGCACCCCACCCACCTGCCCCTTCAACCACCGTCTGCCCCACCTGTGACAGAGACTGTAGGTCCCACATTGGACTCGTCAGTCACCTGAGAACTCATTTTTAATGTGGAAGCAAGTCATCCTCGGTTCCGCCGAAGAAGAAGAAGAAGAAGAGTTCACACAACAGACATCTGCAAGTTTTGCATAGATTTAACACTTCAAAGACAGGAGAGTATTTCTTAGAGTATATGTAATGACATCGCTCTGGAAAACCAGCTGGCCCAGATACCCCTCTATAGTGAAGGATTCGTGGACTTTCCAGTACCAGTTTTAAAGAAACGAAAGGATTGACTGGAACCGTGGTAAAGGAGCTGAGTTTGGTTAAAAGAACTGTTAAACTGACTGCTCAAGATGGCATGCTGGGAAGGTTTTATGCATCTCACTCTGTAAAGCTGCTGTGTTTTTATGTTAATAAAACCAATGGTTAGAAAAGTAGTGAACCTTGGTTGACCTTGCCTCAGAGTACCCTAGAGTGTTAAAACAAATACCGCATGATGGAAATATCCCTAGAGAGTGTTTGTATATTATCCCCCCCGCCACCCCGAGACAAAAAGAATGACAACTACCAATAGCCAACCTTAAAACACATTTCATCTTAAAAGCATGAAAGAATGTTCTGCATTTGCTCAACAAGCTGTGTAACAGGTGGCCGTGTGGTGGCTCGCTGCCTCAGAGCTGCACCCTGGCTTTTCCATGCTCCTGCTGCTGGTTTCTGCTCCAGACCCTGCTCTGCGGTGTGGGTCTCATCGCCTCCTCATCAGGCATTCTTAAGTTTATAGTTTAAGCACCTTTCTCTTAACCTTTCTTGCTTTAAAACAAAACTGGCAGGTCACATTTTTAAGGGGGAAAAAAATATGTTCAGACCACGCAGTGATATGAGCCGCCTGGAAATGGCGAGAGTAGAGAACATAAGAAACAGGAGCAGGAGTAGGCCATTCGGCCCCTCGAGCCTGCTCCGCCATTCAATAAGATCATGGCTGATCTGATCTTGGTCTCAACTCCACTTTCCTGCCCGCTCCCCAAAACCCTCGACTCCCCTATAGCTCAAATATCTGTCTATCTCAGCCTTGAATATATTCAATGACGACTCCTCCACAGCTCTCTGGGGTAGAGAATTCCAAAGATTCACGACCCTCAGAGAAGAAATTCCTCCTCATCTCTGTCTTAAATGGGCGACCCCTTATTCTGAAACTGTGCCCCCTAGTTCTAGATTCCCCACGAGGGGAAACATCCTCCCTGCATCTACCCTGTCAATCCCCCTCAAACTTATATGTTTCAATAAGATCACCTCTCATTCTTCTGAACTCCAAAGAGTATAGGCCCAACCTGCTCAACCTTTCCTCATAAGACAACCCTTCATCTCAGGAATCAACCTCGTGAACCTTCTCTGAACTGCCTCCATGTAAGTATATCCCTCCTTAAATAAGGATACCAAAACTGTACGCAGTACTCCAGGTGTGGTCGCATCAACGCCCTGTACAGTTGTAGCAAGACTGCCCTACTTTTATACTCCATCCCCCCAGTAATAAAGGCCAACATTCCAATTGCCTTCCTAATTACTTGCTGCACCTGCGTGCTAACTTTGTGTGTTCCATGTACTAGGACCCCAGGTCCTTCTGTCTGAGAGAGAGTCGACAATCTCTTACTGCAGAATTTGGCCTGGCTTGTTGGGGAAACTGGCAAAGATTTACAGGGGACCTGATTTTACTATAATGGGTCACATTTCCCAAGAGTGGCACCTTTCTTATTTACAGAAGTACATCAAAAAGGAGGGTGAAGTTGTTTCTGTACCTTGTCGGGATTAATTTTGTCGTACAGTTTTAACACGTACAGCACTCGATCCTGGATGCTGTCCAGCGAGAGAGGAGGTAGATCCCCATATTGGCGACATGACTGTACAAATGGACTGCATCTCTGCAAAAAGGGAAGAAAGAAACAGGTTTATTTAATACGCGAACTGCACAGCCTACTGCTCTGAAGGCTTTGTACTTCAATTCAAAAGCACATTACATCATTGCTCTGATATACTGTACAGATAAAACACAAATGGGTACAAAAAGCATAACTAACGGTCATAAACTGGCAGCCCCACATACACACACAGCCAACCCCGTTAATACTCAGCTGGAAAAGATATGAGCGGAAGCACTGAAAGAGGTGTTGGGGCATTGCTCCACAGACAGCAATACCCCCTTAGTTCTTACGAAAGGTCATCGACCTGAAACGTTAACTCTTGTTTCTCTCTCCATAGATACTGCCTGATCAGCTGATTTCCAGCATATTCTGTTTATATTATAGCCCTTTGGTGCCTCATCCAAGCGGCCTTCGTTCGTGAGAGACCTGGACAATGAGTGCCAGCGGAGGGAGTGGGGGGGGGGGGGGGCGGGAGGGCGGCACTTTAATCTGAGATCACCGCGAAGCAAGGAGCGTTCTATTTAATAGCACTTGTCTGCTGGTGTTGAATTGAACAGTGCCTCAGGATCTTTTACATCCACCCGAGAGGGCAGACGACACCTCGGTTTAACGGCTCATCCGAAAGACAGCAACTCCGACAATGTAGCACTCCCTTTTTTTTTTTAAATTCGTTTTTTTTAATAGGATGTGGACATTGCTGGCAAGGCCAGCATTTATTGCCCATCCCTAGTTGCCCTTGAGAAGGTGATGAGCCGCCTTCTTGAAGCGCTGCAGTCCGTGTGGTGAAGGTACTCCCACAGTGCTGTGAGGTAGGGGGTTCCAGGATTTTGACCCAGCGACGATGAAGGATCGGCGATATATTTCTTAGTCAGGATGGTGTGTGACTTGGAGGGGAACTTGGAGGTGGTGGTGTTCCCATTCGCCTGCTGCCCTTGTCCTTCTAGGTGGCAGAGGTTGCAGGTTTGGGAGGTGCTGCCGAAGAAGCCTTGGCGAGTTGCTGCAGTGCATCTTGTAGATGGTACACACTGCAGCCACGGTACGCCGGTGGTGGAGCGAGTGCCAATCAAGCGGGCTGCTTTGTCCTGGATGGTGTCTAGCTTCTTGAGTATTGTTGGAGCTGCACTCATCCAGGCAAGTGAGAGTATTCCATCACACTCCTTACTTGTGCCTTGTAGATGGTAGAAAGGCTTTGGGTAGTCAGGAGGCGAGACACTCGCCACAGAATACCGAGCCTCCGACCTGCTCTTGTTGCCACTGTATTTATGTGGCTGGTCCAGTTAAGTTTCTGGTCAATGGTGACCCCCCAGGAAGTTGATGGTGGGGGATTCGGCGATGGTAATGCCGTTGAATGTCAAGGGGCGGTGGTTAGACTCTCGCTTGTTGGAGATAGTCATTGCCTGGCACTTGTGGCGCAAATGTTACTTGACACTTATCAGCCCAAGCCTGACCGTCGTTCAGGTCTTGCTGCTTGCGGGCATGGGCTGCTTCATTATCTGTGGAGTTGTGAATGGCGCTGAACACTGTGTAGTCATCAGCGAACATCCCCATTTCTGACCTTATGTTGGAGGGAAAGTCATTGATGAAACAGCTGAAGATGGTTGGGCCTAGGACACTGCCCTGTGTAACTCCTGCAGCGATGTCCTGGGGCTGTGATGATTGACCTTCAATCACCACAACCATCTTCCTTTGTGCTAGGTATGACTCCAGCCAGTGGAGCGTTTTCCCCGATTCCCATTGACTTCAGTTTTACTAGGGCTCCTTGATGCCACACTCGGTCAAATGCTGCCTTGATGTCAAGGGCAGTCACTCTCACCTCACCTCTGGAATTCAGTTCCTTTGTCCATGTTTGGACCAAGGCTGTAATGAGGTCGGGAGCCGAGTGGTCTTGGCGGAACCCAAACTGGGCATCAGTGAGCAGGTTATTGGTGAGTAAGTGCCGCTTGATAGCACTGTCGATGACACCTTCCATCACTTTGCTGATGATTGAGAGTAAACTGATGGGGTAATTGGCTGGATTGGATTTGTCCTGCTTTTTGTGGACAAGACATACCTGGGCAGTTTTCCACATTGTCGGGTAGATGCCAGTGTTGTAGCTGTACTGGAACAGCTTGGCTAGAGGCGCGGCTAGTTCTGGAGCACAAGTCTTCAGCACGATAGCTGGGATGTTGCTGGGGCCCATAGCCTTTGCTGTATCCAGTGCGCTCAGCCGTTTCTTGATATCACGTGGAGTGAATCGAAATGGCTGAAGACTGGCTTCTGTGATGGTGGGGATCTCAGAAGGAGGCCGATAATGGATCATCCACTCGGCATTTCTGGCTGAAGATGGTTGCAAACGCTTCAGCTTTGTCTTTTGCACTCATGTGCTGGGCTCCACCATCATTCAGGATGGGGATAGTCATGGAGCCTCCTCCTCCCGTTAGTTGTTTAATGGTCCACCACCATTCACGACTGGATGTGGCAGGACTGCAGAGCTTTGATCTGATCTGTTGATTGTGGGATCTCTTAGCCCTGTCTATAGCATGCTGCTTCCACGTTTTAGCATGCATGTAGTCCTGTGTTGCAGCTTCCCCAGGTTGGCACCTCAGTTTTAGGTACACCTGGTGTTGCTCCTAGCATGCTCTTCTACACTCCTCATTGAACCAGGCACTGGCAGCGGGAGAGACAGCTGAGATTATCCCTCAACCAACACCATTAAGAAACAGATTATCTGGTCATTATCACATTGCTGTTTGTGGGAGTTTGCTGTGCACAAATTAGCTGCCGCATTTCCCTACATTACAACAGTGACTACACTTTAAAAAGTTCTGCATTGGCTGTAAAGCACTTTTGGACGTATGGGGATCAGGCGGGAAAGTGGAGTTGAGGTAAAAGATCAGTCATGATCTTATTGAAATGGCGGAGCAGGCTCAAGGGGCCGAATACCCTACTCCTGCTCCGAATTCTTATGGGACGTCCAGAGGTCATAATATGCGGTATATAAATACAGCACTTTCTTTTCTACTTGACTAGCTTGCAGCCAGAAGTGCCGAGTGGATGATCCATATCAGCCTCCTCCTGAGGTCCCCAACATCACAGAAGCCAGTTTTCAGCCAATTCGATTCACTCCACGTGATATCAAGAAACGGCTGAGCGCACTGGATACAGCAAAGGCTGTGGGCCCCGACAACATCCTGGCTATCGTGAAGACTTGTGCTCCAGAACTAGCCGCGCCTCTAGCCAAGCTGTTCCAGTACAGCTACAACACTGGCATCTATCTGACAATGTGGAAAACTGCCCAGGTAGGTCCTCTCCACAAAATGCAGGACAAATCCAACCCGGCCAATTACCGCCCCATCAGTCTACTCTCAATCATCAGCAAAATAATGGAAGGTGTCATCGACAGTGCTATCAAGCGGCACTTACTCACCAATATCCTGCTCACTGATGCCCAGTTTGGGTTCCGCCATGACCACTCGGCTCCCAACCTCATTACAGCCTTGGTCCAAACATGGACAAAGGAGCTGAATTCCAGAGGTGAGGTGAGAGTGACTGCCCTTGACATCAAGGCAGCATTCAACCAAGTGTGGCATCAAGGAGCCCTAGTAAAATTGAAGTCAATGGGAATCAGGGGGAAACGCTCCACTGGCTGGAGTCATACCTAGCACAAAGGAAGATGGTTGTGGTGGTTGAAGGTCAATCATCACAGCCCCAGGACATCGCTGCAGGAGTTCCTCAGGGCAGTGTCCTCGGCCCAACCATTTTCAGCTGCTTCATCAATGACCTTCCCTTCAACATAAGGTCAGAAATGGGGATGTTCGCTGATGACTGCACAGTGTTCAGCGCCATTCACAACTCCTCAGATAATGAAGCAATCCATGACCACATGCAACAAGACCTGGACGACGTTCAGGCTTGGGCTGATAAGTGGCAGGTAACATTCGCACCACAGGAGTGCCAGGCAATGACTATCTCCAACAAGCGAGATTCTAACCACCTCCCCTTGACATTCAGTGGCATTAACATCGCCGATTCCCCACTATCAACATCCTGGGGGTCACCATTAACCAGAAACTTAACTGGACCAGCCACATAAATACTGTGGCAACAAGAGCAGGTCGGAGGCTAGGTATTCTGCGGCGAGTGTCTCACCTCCCGACTCGCCAAAGCCTTTCCACCATCTACAAGGCACAAGTAAGGAGTGTGATGGAATACTCTCCACTTGCCTGGATGAGTGCAGCTCCAACACTCAAGAAGCTCGACACCATCCAGGACAAAGCAGCCCGCTTGATTGGCACCCCATCCACCACCTTAAACTTTCACTCCCTCCACCACCTGGTGTACTGTGGTTGCAGTGTGTACCATCTACAAGATGCACTGCAGCAACTCGCCAAGGCTTCTTCGGCAGCAGCTCCCAAACCCGCGACCTCTTCCACCTAGAAGGACATGGGCATCAGGCGCATGGGAACACCACCACCACCAAGTTTCCCTCCAAGTCACACACCATCCTGACTTAGAAGTATATCGCCGATCCTTCATCGTCGCTGGGTCAAAATCCTGGAACTCCCTACCTAACAGCACTGTGGGAGTACCTTCACCACATGGACTGCAGCGGTTCAAGATGGCGGCTCACCACCACCTTCTCGAGGGAAACTGGGGATGGGCAATAAATGCTGGCCTCGCCAGCGACGCCCAGATCCCATAAACGAATAAAAAAAATATATATAATATATATTACCTTCAGCTGCCAAGGCACTAAGCTCTGGAATTCACTCCCTAACCCTCTCCACCTCTCTTTCCTCCTTTAAGACGCTCCTTTGTCCAAGCTTTTGGTCATCTGCCCTAATATCTCTCCTTATGTGTCTCAGTGTCAATTTTTTGTCTTATTACACTGTATAAAAATATATATATCTGACCCTGACAATTGCCAGAAGCACAGCGATCAGTGGGAGCTGCAGCTTCCCCAGAGGCTGGAGCTGGATGTTAAGAGAAAGTGAAGGGATTTAAAAAATCTTATTTTGAACTTTCCAGCTGGAATCAATCCCAAATGATTCATTCCCCTCCTTAATAATTAAATATGATTGCCGCAGCCCCTCCTCCCCACGCAGGGGGACTCGGGGCTGCTCTCCGCCAGCTGCAGTGCCCCCGCCCCGAGAGTCCCGGGCTCCGAGCGGGAGGTCAGGCCCAGGCCTCCGGTCTAACCGCCGCCCTCGCCATTACCTGAGCTCGGAGCGCCGCGCCAGGAGCCGGCCGGCTGCAAACGTGCTGAGAGTAGTTGGCGGCGGTGGCGAGCTGGGCCCCGAATCTCGGGCCTGCCCTTGGCCCGCTCCAAGGTTGCGGCGCCCGGCGGAGGCAGCGAGTGAGGACACGCGCCGCCATCTTGGATCCAGCGGTCCGGCATGCAACACGGCAAATGGCTAAAGGGGCGGCCGCGCGCATGCGCAGCCCTCTCCCCCCCCCCCCTGCGCCGCACACCCTCCGCCGCAGGCGGCGCTGCCCAGGGAGGCTCCGCAGGCTGTAACCCAGCACAATGGAACATTGCATATGGTAGATGCCCACCTTTGTACCACTGGCCATAACCCAGCACGATGGCACATTGCATATAGTCCATGTACCCATTTGTACCTTTCATGACCACCAGACGCCCCAAAGCACTTTACAGCCAATGAAGTCCTTTTTCAAGTGTAGTCACTGTTGTAACATAGGACACAGGGCAGACAATTTGCGCACAGCAAGCTCCCACAAACAGCAGCGTGATAATGACCAGATAATCTGTTGAGCGATGTTGGTCCAGGGATAAATATTGGCCCCAGGACACTGGGGAGAAATCCCATGCTCTTCTTCAATAGTGGCCATGGGATCTTTCACATCCAGCTGAGAGAGCAGGTGGGGCCCTGGTTTAACATCTCATCTGAAAGACAGCACCTCTGACAATGCAGCACTCCCTCAGTACTGCAGTAGGAGTGTCAGCCCAGATTTTTGCACTCTCGTCCCTGAAGTGGGGCTTGAATCCACAATCCTTCTGATGCAGAGGCAAGGGTGCTACCCACTGAGCCACAGCTGACATTATCCATATCTACCTTTGTACCACTGAATATAACCCATCCACAATAAAGATAGTGGCAAGAAAGAGTCCCATAACAGCGTTTGATTACATAATTATTACATTTCATTTGATTGTGTCTGCTGTGGCTCAGTGGGTACCACAATCACCTCTGAGTCAGAAGGTTGTGGGTTTAAGTCCCACTCCAGGGACTTGAGCACAATAAATCTAGGCTGACACTCCAGTGTAGTACTGAGGGAGTGCTGCACTGTCAGAGGTGCTGTCTTTCAGATGAGACATTAACCCTGTCTGCTCTCTCATGTAGATGTAAAAGATCCCATAGCACTATTTTGAAGAAGAGCAGGGGAGTTCTCCCCGTTGTCCTGGCTAATATTTATCCCTCAATCAACATCACTAAAACAGATTATCTGGTCATTATCTCATTGCTGTTTGTGGGAGCTTGCTGTGCGCAAATTGTCTGCCGCGTTTCCTACATTACAACAGGGACTACCCTTCACAAAGTACTTCATTGGCTGTAAAGCGCTTTGGGATGTCCGGTGGTCATGAAAGCGCTATATAAATGCAATCTTTCTTTTTTCATAGAAATTTACAGCACAGAGAGGCCATTCGGCCCATTGTGTCTGTGTCAGCCGAAAAAGAACTATCCAGCCTAATCCCACTTTCCCGCTCTTGGTCCGTAGTCTTGCAGGTTATGGCACTTCAAGTGCATATCCAAGACATGTGGTAAATGTTGCAGGCTCAGGAGGAAGAGGTGACTTTGGACCTCTGGTTCCCAAAGCTCTCCACCTCTGGGGGTTTTCCTCGCCTCATGTCTGGGTCTGTTGTGGACTCATTGGTAGCGATTGATTGCTATGATGAGTCAACAACTCCATTATCACACAACCAAATATATAAATCCAAGTCTTTCTTTACCAAGATGACAGAAAGCGAACTGGATGGACCTTGACCTTTTTCATCTTGCAATTCCTATGATGCTGCAGCCCTGCACGGAGGCAAAGGTGCATTATTGGAGGTGCCCTCCTTCAGATGAGAAGTTTAACCAAGGTTCAATCTGCCTGTTCCAGTAGTTCAGATTTACGTTAAACATCCAGTTATACTATTTAAAGGGCAGGAAGTTTTCCCAGCGCCCTGGCCAACATTCCTCCCCCAACCAACACTACAAAAAAAATCTGCAGAACTGGTCATTCATCAGACTGCTGTTGCAGAATGTAAGTTGCTCCACTTCAATAGTAATTCATTGTGTGAAAACTACGTTAAAGGCGCTATTAAAAACACAAGTTGTTCTGGCTATTCTAAGCTTTTTTTTATTTTGCTCTTTCTATTCTTCAGCTGAGAGGCAAAGCAATCGAACAAGGTAAGTATTGGGTTGCCAAGAGGTAGGCTAATGTGATTTACACTGATTCACCCCTTGCCCGGCTCCTTGTCAACATCTATCTCCCAAGTCCCAACCAAGCTGGGGAACCAGCCCGTGAGGCAATCATAGGCAAAACTTGCATCCTTCACACAGACGTAGCACCTTTGAACACCAAGTCACTATATTACTGAGACCACCCACAGACTGATTCGCTCCCGCACCAGTGGATACTGTCTGGAGGTTGTTAGACATGAAAGTAATTTTTGTATGACCTGCTGGAGTGAAGGAAAGTATTGCTCAAAATTAGAGATTGTTGTACATAGTAAATCACTCAAGTAATTCATAGGTAAAACTTTTATTTAAATAAAAAACATATCTTCCAGAGCTTAAGGGTTGAACACGAAACATATTCTTTACAGATCGTGACAGACCAGCTGTGTATTTCCTTTCTAGTGTTTGCAATTTTTTAAAATTTCAAATAAGGGTCTTAGAATTTGGTGCAATTTTCTTATGTACAATTCCTTTCATGACCTCAGGACATTCCAAAGTGCTTCACAGCCAATGAAGTACTTTTGTAATGTAGTCACTGTTGTAATGTAGAAAACACGGCACAGTAAGGTCCTACAAACAGCAATGTGATAATAATCAGATAATTTTTAGTGATGTTGATTGAGGGATAAATCGTGTCCATGACACCAGGGATAACTCCCCTGCTCTTCTTCGAAACAGTGTCATAGGATCTTTTACGTCCACCTGAGAGCAGACGGGGCCTTGGTTTAACATCTCGTCCAAAAGACGGCACCTCCGACAGTGCAGCACTGCCCTGGAGCATCAGCCTAGATTTTTGTGCTCAAGTCTCTGGAGTGGGATTTGAACCCTCAACCTTCTGACTCAGAGACAAGAGTGCTACCAACTGAGCTATGGCTGACACAGCTATCATCCTGTACTCAGCGGCTGTGAATGGTCCCAGAAGTGACTCTTCCTTTAATCTCTCTCCCACTGGTTTAATGCCTGACCAAAAGTTGGTGTCCCTCCATCCCCTTGAAGGAACCATGTAGGGAATTACAACCTGTATCCTCCAATCATATACTATGCATCCACAGCTGCACACTCCAGTAAAACTGCCAACACATCCAAATACCAAGGAAATCCCCATACCATTCACAGCGTATTGGCAACTTGTTCCAGTCGCCATTCTCATCAGTATCCCCTGTATCTATTCTATTAAGTTTGCAGGTCTTCATCACTGTAGAAATGTATCTGCTTACATTCTGGCATACAATGCTTCCACGCCTGCTGTTACCACGTCCACACTGATCGTACCTCAACAGTCCACATTTAACCAGGTCTCGAGAGTTCTTGTCGCCTTGATATGCCGTTGTTTTCTTGGTAAGTCGTGCCTGGTGGCAATTCTTTGGCCGGTTGGTTTCCCAATACCGAGGGGCAGCAAGGGCGTCTTTCAGCCACTCGACGCACCATTCCTTGGGACGATAGTGAATGGTGTTCCCTTCAGTGATACTGTAATTACAAAGCTTTGCCTTGATCAAAGACACCAGATAGTGGACGGCTACATGACACAAAGAGGCAGGGTACCCCCATGGGTGAGGACATCTTTGTGAACTGTTGTGTGGATAATCCAAACAATTCGAGGTCAGGTGCTGGCATGGGTCAAAATCAGGTAGTTATTTGCTGATTGGCACAGGAGCAGTTCCAGACTGCAGCACACGGCATTGCGTAACTCAGAGTACGAACTCTACTACGCAGTGTTGCAGCATCTGCATCTCAGCTTAGCTTATTAATCAGTTTCTGTAGGATGTTATTTCAAATTGTTGTTTGTGTATTAACAGGACAGATTTATTTATTTAATATAGGCCTGCGACACTGTGGTCCTCTCTCACCCATGTTTAAACAAGTATGGTTAGAGCAAGTGTTGGGATATAGTTTGACATCCCTTAATCTCAGCTAATAACAAAAGGGAAGAAGCCAGACATTTTTTTTTTACAAAAATGTAACTCCCAGGTTAGCTATACTGTCACATGAAAACATTAGTGTGAATATAACTCACAGATTTTTCCACTTTATATTCTCAGGAACTGTTTCGGTCAACAGTGAACAAAGGAAAATATAGCCCCCCAAGGGAGATTCCTGCTCATTTTTCACAAGAATGTGTAAAGACATAACACAGAAAGGTCGCAGTGCTCACCCTGGATTGTCCTGCACAGTGCATTTGGAAAGGAACAGTAGTGTCTCCATTCTCCACCCACACATGTAAATGGGGATTTTCTATATTACACACTTATTCAGAATAGTTAAAGTGCCCGTGGAACTTTTTACCGAAATAGCCCAGTTCTGATTCGAATATCTGGCACACCCCTACAGCAATAACAGACACCGGCCAACAGTTTAATATATCAATTCAAACATTGTGGAAAACCTTTACATTGTTCACAAGAAACGTCAGTCACCTTCTTCATGTTGAAGTGCTTTTGACCGTAAATATATTTAGTGCTTTTCACTCGAACGATGAGGTAAACCGGTTTCAAATAAATAAACGGCAAAGCTGTTGCTCTTGCATTAATCTTGGTGCAGCGATAACATTATATTTTCTGCTGTTCTGGCTCCCGCACATTTGTAGATATACACAGTCCCATCGTTCTTTCTGGCCAGGAGGCAGGAGTTGGCCTCTGCCCAGTGGAAAAGTGACCAGTGCGCACTGGGGTCGTGCTGTAGCATGGTTGAGATGTGGCCAGACATTACATCCCAAAGCACCAGGGTTCCAGGGGTTACAACTGCTGCGATGGAGTGGCCCTTCACACCTCCGTCAACGTACCTGCTTAAGAAAGAAATTAATTTAAAGAAAAAAAAGGAAAAACAATTATTTTTTACACTACTGCTGTTAAGTAAATAAAACAGCCAACACTGAAGCATATTCCCTCAACTTTATGACAGCTTGGGGAAAAAAAAACCACTTGGGCAGGGGGCGGTCACTTTAATCTAACCTGCCCGCCGGGAAACTGACAGGATTGGATCAGGAGCTCCTTTAACACCCCCGCCCGATTTTAATCTCCTTCAGCTTCAATGGAAAGTAAAATGGGGTGTAAAAAGAGCTGACTGCACAATGGAAGCCCAGGTTGATGCCTGATTTCTGACACAGAACCAGATTCTCCCTCTACTTCACTTCTGATCCACATAGCTGGTATCGCTAGCCTCTCACTCTACACAGCTCTAATCCATGCAATTGATGGAGTTAGCTTCCTTGCACGTGGTCAAGGCATAGTTGATTAACTGCTCACTGAACAAGAAGGAAGGCACTTAGAGAAACCTTTTCAGAAAAGAGCTTGGATGAATGTGTGTGTTTAGGATTGAAAGTCCCAAACTAACACTCTGGTTGAGATCAGTTAACTTGCCGACAGAGGATGGAACAAGACCTTCTGGTCTGTATAACTCAGCAGCACACTGAGCATCGAGGGGCAGCTTTCTAAAGGAGGGCATTGGTGCACATGCAATACAGAATGCATCTTACCTTCCACTGCATCCCAGAGGAAGCGTGTACGACATGACAGATCTACTTTTACCATTCATGGGATTAACACCAACCATTCTCAAAACACAGACCCGCCCTCCGACAGACCCTTCACAGGTGCCAATGTACCGGTGACTGAGGAGAACGAACAATATGCCCTAAAATACAAAAATAAAGCAATTATTATTAAATATTTACTTCTGAAAAGGGGCACAGTCCATTTTCATTTCACAGACTTTTTTTTTTACTGCTGCTTTGGGGACTGCGTACACAACTGTCGATTTATAGTTAGAGCCAGTGCTTTATGGCAAGTCACGTTCTATTTTACTACAAGGGCTTCTGGAATTTTACCGCTGCTTTGCAGACTGCAATCTGCAATTTGTCCATTTTTCTGTGAAATTCGCAAACTAGTGGTCTTGATTATAATGAACTGGGACAGAAATGCAACTGCAGAGATAAAACAAAATTGGCAAATGCTAAAAATATACAACAGGATGGGAGAAAAAAAAGACAGGGTAATGTTTCAGGTATCGATCCTTGATCAGAACTCGGGTTTGACAAACGATTGATAGGCGAAACATTAACCCATCTTTTTTTCCCCCTCACTGATGCAGACAGTCCTGTTGTGTATCTCCAGCGTTTGCAATTTCTATTGTAAGTCATTTAATCGAGTGGCTGGACAGTCAGCTGGTCCAGACTTCGTAGAGTTCTCATTTGTTGGCATTGCGAACAAAGTGAGTGATGGGCAATAAATTTTAAAATAGAAATGTCCATGATGGGCAATAAATGCTGGCCTTGCCAGCAACGCCCACATCCCAGGAACAAATTTTAAAAAAAATTAAATAAATGTGTTCGTCCAGGGTTATACAGACTGTAGCACAGGTGCATGTCCGCATTTTTTAAAACCCTTTTTTTTGTGGTAATCTTTTGTTCTCAAATCACCGGGGCTTTAGATAAAACATTTGTGCTTCTTGCTCTCAGCGTCAGTATCAGTCCTCTCAGGTCAGGCCTGCGTGAATTAAATGTAGAGTAAAGCTTACTCCTAAAGTTAGATAACCAGCTCCCTACTACACCAGTCTGGCATTTACTGTTTTCAACATTAGCCATTCTGTGACGCTTTGAAGTTCACATTTACATGCCACATGATGCCAGTTTTGTGCTGTGGACTTGCACCACTGGGAATCGGCTAAATTCACTTCAGTTAAGACCCTTACAACCAAACACAATTTACCTTCCTTCAGTCTGAACTGGATTCAAAGCATAGGTCTCAGAGGTGAAAGGCCAATGCAGGGACACTGGGTCTCCCCCTTATGTGGCACTCCCTCTCATCAAAGCGCCTATATTACATACAGAATTTCATTCACTCCCTGGTACCTGCTGTCATTAAATCCACAATGTTATACAACTCCTATCCCGTTAATCTGTTGCCAATGCCCTCCCCTCTCCCGGAAGCAGAAATGTCACAAACCAGTGGTCTGTGAAATATCACCACCGTCTGCAGTTATAAAGATAAAAGTACTGCTCCTTACAGACTCTGAATAGGCCTTCTGGCAGACAGTGCCAGGGTAGCTTTCACTTAAATGGATCCTCTTCAGGAGGTGCCCAGTCTTTAAATTCCTAAGAGGTAAACACACAAAAATCAATCTTGACTGAGTTTCTCTCCTCTCCGCTACCTGACCAATACACATTGGGGGCGATTTTCTCAGCCCCGAGGATGCGGGTATGGAGGCGGGACTGCCGGGAAAATGGCAGAATTTGGGGGCGACAGAAAATAGGATTATCCTGTTTTTGTCCTCACAAGTGCGGGCTTCCCGACAGCTCCAAAACCTGCCAGCTCAGCGAGGCGAGTACTGGGTCTGCGGGGTGCAAAAGTGTGGTGTGAAGGTAAGTGATGGGTGCAAGAGTGCAGAGGTGAGTATCTGAGGTAAGTCTTAAGTGTTTTTAAAAGTGTACTTACCTTTGTTTCTTCCTGCAGGCTTCAGTCGGTTTCTATACAGAGAGCCTCGCACCTCCGTGTTGCAGATGAGAGATGGCCGTTGCATTCTCAGATGCAACAAACATCTCAATTCTGTAAAAGAAAGAAGGTTGATGAGGTCTTGTATGCAAGACCTCATCAAACTGCAGAGATTGTCACTAGCTTCACAGAGCTGTCAAACAATGACAATTCATCTGTCAAAAATTTTTGACAGATGACACGTCATACGTTGACGTGCTCTGCAACCGGCTTTCCCTTAATTGGCCTGTTACACCTGCTGGGTGGGCTTAACAAGGTCAATCAAGGGAAAATAGTGTGGGTTGGCCACAACTCGATGGCGGCGGGACTGAAACCCGACAAGCAGCAGTCCCTGCCTCCATTCACAAAATCGCCCCCATTGAATAATAGCACATGATGTATCACTAAAACAGGCGATGCAGACAGAAAACAGGGAGAGGAGTTGAATGGGAGAGAGTCAAACTGTGGCAAGACTGGGATTAAAACACATTTAGTAGTTTAAAAAGTACTTTTATAAGTGATTTATCACATCCATCAGAAACACCCCAAACTGCTTCACATACTTTTTATTCCTTTGAAGTATACTGTCGCTATGTTGGCAAATGAGGCAATCATTAACAGCAGTGAGATTAAAGGCCGATTAATCTGTTTTCAAGTGGTGCTGGATGAGGGAGGAATATTGGCCTAGACATTTGGAGAACTCCTTGCTCTTCTTCAATGGGATCCTTTAATCTGAACCACCAAAAGTAGTCGGGGCTTGGGTTAACGTCACATCCAAAGCACAGCACCTGCGACAAGGTGGCATTCTCAGAGTACTGCACTGGAGTGTCAGCTCATGTCCTGGATAGAGGCTCGAATCCACAACCTTCTTACCCATAGGCGAGAGGGCTACCGACTGATCCAAGCTGATACCATCCCCCAGTGTTACACACTGACTTGCTCATAACGTTTGAAAGTCTGATTAAACGACAGGGTTACACTGAAGAAAGCAGACGTTTCTATTTTACTCTTTTAGACACAGCCAACTTTAGGCTAGAGCAGCTCATACAGGTATCTGCTATTAATCCTTGATGAGGTAGTTGGTGTACAAGGCAGATGTTACATGCAGGATACAGGCTTTAAGGAAGGTGAGGGATGTGTGGTCCACAAATGTCTAGTGTCACAACATTCAAAGTGAGTGCCCATCATATCAGCTTTAAAAATATAAACCCAATGAAAACCCAGTCTTTCTAAATTTGCCATGATCTAATTGAATGGTGGAACAGGTTCGAGGGGCTGAGGGGCCTACTCCAGTTCCTACCCCCAAAATGGAGGGCGAGAGCCTGACGAACAGGTGTTTAAAACTTTGTTAGAGGGACCAAAAGGATAGGAAAAATAGGTTGGTTTTCCTTTTTTTCTCTACCATAAGTTAAAATAAAGGCAAAAAGGAGAACAAGAAGGAGAATGTGTGTGGGAAAGAAACAACCTAGCCTACAGGGCACGCAGAACCAGCTGAAATTGTGTCCCAGTTGTGTATTTTAACATTTTAGGGTTAGTAAGGCTACTTCTGATGTTTGAGCAGTTTATTACTGCAAGATATTTATATTACTAATTTCAGCCTCACTGCATGAGCTGAAATCATATCAAACAGTCAGGCGAGGGCGACAGGACGTGTTCAGTCAAAGAGTTAATAGAGTCAACAAACGAATCAGAAATGACCGGTACACCTGATACTGTAATCCAGTTAGAGGAAGTCGAGCACTCACCAGATGACGATGTTGCTCATTATGGTCGATCCAATCAAAGCTTCCACCTCCCCTTCGACTTCACTGAAAGCCAGAACCATTTCACTGGGTGGGACCAGCTGCATGCATTGCTCACTCCTAACCATGAGAATTCAGACAGAGAGCCAGTCACAACACTGCAATTACCTCCATACAAAATACTTCCTCTCCTCCCGTCGGATCTTCCCCTGCACCATTTTCCTGTTTAAGGGCTGAGGAGGGAATCTCTTCACAGGCCTTTACCAATGTCAGATTTTGGAAATGAGGATCCCACTTAAGTTGCAAGTCGTGAATGTGACGAGTCATGGGGAACCATGGTCTCCCGGAGCTTGCTTGATTGCACTATGGTGGCACTACTTCAATATCCACTACCACACCTGGGTCACTTGCCATTACCAAGTTGAAATGAGCGCTACCTTTTGTGACATCTTTAACACAAGGGGTCAGAAAGCAGCCACGTAATACATTTACTAGTTAGAGCTAGATGCTCGGGCATTCTGAGTTGACATCAGATTGGTAAAAATCCCTTGTTAGTGCAATCATTCTAAATAACCGACCTTCCTTACTTCTTCGCAAACTATGCTGTCTTCCTATTTGTTTTGACCTGGTGATCTATAGAAAACCCTTAGTTATCTTTGCTCCCAGCAAAAATATATACTTCCAGCAAGAACATAAGAAATAGGAGCAGGAGTAGGCCATTTGGCCCTTCGAGCCTGCTCTGCCATTCAGTAAAATCATGGCTGGTCTTCTAACTCAACTCCACTTTCCTGCACTATCCCCATATCCCTTGATTCCCTTAATATCCAAAAATCTATCGATCTCTGCCTTGAATACACTCAACGACTGAGCATCCTCAGCCCTCTGGGGTAGAGAATTCCAAAGATGCCAGTACAGCTACAACACTGGCATCTATCCGACAATATGGAAAACTGCCCAGGTATGTCCTGTCCACAAAAAGCAGGACAAATCCAACCCGGCCAATTACCGCCCCATCAGTCTACTCTCAATCATCAGCAAAGTGATGGAAGGTGTCATCGACCGTGCTATCAAGCGGCACTTACTCACCAATAACCTGCTCACTGATGCCCAGTTTGGGTTCCGCCAAGACCACTCGGCTCCCGACCTCAATACAGCCTTGGTCCAAACATGGACAAAAGAGCTGAATTCCAGAGTTGAGGTGAGAGTGACTGCCCTTGACATCAAGGCAGCATTTGACCGAGCCTGGCATCAAGGAGCCCTAGTAAAACTGAAGTCAATGGGAATCAGGGGGAAAACGCTCCACTGGCTGGAGTCATACCTAGCACAAAGGAAGATGGTTGTGGTGGTTGAAGGTCAATCATCACAGCCCCAGGACATTGCTGCAGGAGTTCCTCAGGGTAGTGTCCTAGGCCCAACCATCTTCAGCTGCTTCATCAATGACCTTCCCTCCAACATAAGGTCACAAATGGGGATGTTCACTGATGACTGCACAGTGTTCAGCGCCATTCGCAACTCCTGCATGCAACAAGACCTGGGCGACGTTCAGGCTTGGGCTGATAAGTGGCAGGTAACATTCGCGCCACAGAAGTGCCAGGCAATGACTATCTCCAACAAGCGAGAGTCTAACCACCTCCCCATGACATTCAGTAGCATTACCATCGCCGAATCCCCCACCATCAACATCCTGGGGGGTCACCATTAACCAGAAACTTAACTGGACCAGCCACATAAATACTGTGGCAACAAGAGCAGGTCAGAGGCTAGGTATTCTGCGGCGAGTGTCTCACCTCCCGACTCCCCAAAGCCTTTCCACCATCTACAAGGCACAAGTAAGGAGTGTGATGGAATACTTTCCACTTGCCTGGATGAGTGCAGCTCCAACAACACTCAAGAAGCTCGACACCATCCAGGACAAAGCAGCCCGCTTGATTGGCACCCCATCCACCACCTTAAACATTCACTCCCTCCACCACCGGTGTACTGTGGCTGCAGTGTGGACCATCTACAAGATGCACTGCAGCAACTCGCCAAGGCTTCTTCGGCCGCACCTCCCAAACCCACGACCTCTTCCACCTAGAAGGACAAGGGCAGCAGGCACATGGGAACACCACCACCTCCAAGTTCCCCTCCAAGTTCCCCTCCAAGTCACACACCATCCTGACTTAGAAGTATATCGCCGATCCTTCATTGTCGCTGGGTCAAAATCCTGGATCTCCCTCCCTAACAGCACTGTGGGAGTACCTTCACCACACGGACTGCAGCGGTTCAAGAAGGCGGCTCACCACCACCTTCTCAAGGGCAACTAGGGATGGGCAATAAATGCTGACATTGCCAGCGACGCCCTGATCCCATAAACAAATAAAAAAACAAATAAATAAAAGATACACCACTCTCGGAGTGAAGAAATTTCTCCTCATCTCAGTCCTAAATGGCCGACCCCTTATTTTGAAACTGTGACCCCTGGTTCTAGACTCCCCAGCCAGGGGAAACATCCTCCCTGCATCTACCCTGTCAAGCCCTGTAAGAATTTTGTATGTTTCAATAAGATCACCTCTCATTCTTCTAAACTCTAGAGAATATAGGCCTAGTCTACTCAATCTCTCCTCATAGGACAATTCCCCCGTCCCAGGAATCAGTCTGGTAGACCTTCATTGCACTCACTCTTTGGCAAATATATCCTTCCTTAGGTAAGGAGACCAAAACTGTACACAATACTCCAGGTGTGGACTCACCAGGGCCCTATATAATTGCAGTATGACATCTTTACTCTTATACTCAAATCCTCTTGTAATAAAGGCCAACATACCATTTGCTTTCCTAATTGCTTGCTGTACCTGCATATTAACTTTCAGCGATTCGTGTACAAGGACACCCAGGTCCCTCTGAACACCAACATTTCCCAATCTCTCACCATTTAAAAAATACTCTGCTTTTCTATTTTTCCTACCAAAGTGGATAACTTCACATTTCTCCACGTTATATTCCATTTGCCATGTGCTTGTCCATTCACTTAATCTGTCTATATCCCCTTGCAGCCTCCTCACAACTTACATTCCCACCTAGCTTTGTACCATCAGCAAACTTGGATATATTACATTTGGTCCCCTCATCCAAATCATTGATATAGATTGTAAATAGCTGAGGCCCAAGCACTGATCCTTGTGGTACCCCACTAGTTATAGCCTGCCAACCCGAAAATGACCCGTTTATTCCTACTCTCTGTTTTCTCATAGAATCATAGAAAGTTACAGCACGGAAGGAGGCCATTTTGGCCCATCATGTCCACGTGGGCCAACAAAGAGCCTTCCCAGCTCTTCGTCCGTAGCCCTGCAGGTTACAGCATCCCAAGTGCACACCCAAGTATTTTTTAAATGTGGTTAGGATTCCTGCTTCTACCACCCTTTCAGGCAGTGAGTTCCAGACCTCCACAACCCTCTGGGTGAAGAAATTTCCCCTCAAATCCCCTCTAAACCTTTCACCAATTACTTTAAATCTGTGCCCCCTGGTTTTTGACCCCTCTGCTAAGGGAAATAGGTCCTTTATATCCACTTTATCTATGCCCCTCATAATTTTATACACCTCAATAAGGTCTCCCCTCAGCCTCCTCTGTTCCAAGGAAAACAGACCCAGCCTATCCAGTCTTTCCTCACAACTAAGATTCTCTACTCCCGGCAACATTCTTGTAAATCTCCTCTGTACCCTCTCTAGTGCAATCACATCTTTCCTGTAATGTGGTGATCAGAACTGCAGGCAGTACTCTAGCTGAGGCCTAACTAGTGTTTTATACAGTTGAAGCATAACCCCCCTGCTCTTGTATTCTATGCCACGGCTAATAAAGGCAAGCATTCCGTATGCCTTCTTAACCACCTTATCTACCTGGCCTGCTACCTTCAGGAATCTGTGGACATGCACTCCAAGGTCCCTTTGTTCCTCTACACTTCTCAGTGTCCTACCATTTAACGTGTATTCCCTTTCCTTGCTAGCCCTCCCCAAATGCATTACCTCACACTTCTCCAGATTGAATTCCATTTGCCACTGTTCTGCCCACCTGACCAATTTATTGATATCCTCCTGCAGTCTACAGTTTTCTGTCCGTTAACCAATCCTCAATCCATGCTAGTATATTACCCCCAATCCCATGAGTCTTAATTTTCTTTAATAACCTCTTGTGTGGCACCTTATCGAATGCCTTCTGAAAATCCAAATCCACTGGTTCCCCTTTATCTATCCTGCTAGTTACAACATCAAAAAACTCTAACTGATTTGTCAAACATGATTTCCCTTTCATAAATCCGTGCTGACTCTGCCCAATCCTAGTATTACTTTCTAAGTGTCCTGTTACCACGTCCTTAATAATAGATTCTAGCATTTTCCCTACTACTGATGTCAGGCTAACTGGTCTATAGTTCACCGTTTTCTCTCTCCCTCCTTTCTTAAATAGCGGGGTTACATTTGCTACCTTCCAATCCGCGGGAACCGTTCTAGAAGATGACAACCAATGCATCCACTATCTCTATAGCCACCTCTTAAAACCCTAGGATGTAGGCCATCAGGTCCAGGGGATTTATCGGCTTTCAGTCCCATTAATTTCTCCAGTATTATTTCCTTACTAATACTAATTTCTTTCAGTTCCTCATTCTCACTAGACCCTTGGTTCTCCTCTATTTCCGGAATGTTTCTTGCGTCTTTTTCCGTGAAGACAGACACAAAGTATTTGTTTAATTTCTCTGTCATTTCCTTATTCCCCATTATAATTTCTCCTGTCTCAGCCTGTAAGAGACACACGTTTACTTTTGCTAATCTTTTCCTTTTTACATACCTATAGAAGCTTTTACAGTCTGTTTTTATGTCTCTCGCTAGTTTACTCTCATAGTCTATTTTCCGTTTCTTTATCAATTTCTTGGTCCTCCTTTGCTGAATTCTAAAATCCTCTCAATCCTCAAGCTCTTTGGGAAGTTTATCCTCTATCAATGGGTCTACTTTCTTCACCTCTCCATGTCCTAATATGTAGAGCTACTTTCCCTTCTCCTAGGTGTCAGCTGTGGCTCAGTGGGTAGCACACATCACCGCCGAGTCAGAAGGCTGTGGGTTCAAGTCCCACTCCAGAGACTTGCGCTCAAAAATCCAGGCTGACACTTCAGTGCAGTACTGAGGACGCACTGCACTGTCAGAGGTGCCATCTTTCGGATGAGACGTTAAACCAAGGCCCCGTGTGACCTCTCAGGTGGATGTAAAAGATCCCATGGAACTATTTCGAAGAAGAGCAGGGGAGTTCTCCCCGGTGTTCCGGCCAATGTTTATTCCTCGATCAACATCACTAAAACAGATGATCTGGTCATTAGCACATTGCTGTTTGTGGGAGTTTGCTGTGCGCAAATTGGCTGCCGCGTTTCCTACATTACAACAGTGACTACACTTCAAAAAATACTTCTTTGGCTGTAGAGCGCTTTGGGATGTCCTAAGGTCATGAAAGGCGCTGTAGAAATGCAAGTCTTTCTTTCTTTCCTTGTTTTAATTATTGCTCTTGAACCCTCTAAACCCTTGTATTGTTGCACTTATCATTTTAATGCTCTAAACAAGCATCAGACACACAACAGCTAACACGCTCTGCTGAAACACGATAAGAACAAATACACAGATCAGATTCTGACCTTCCTTCTTTGGAGAGGGTGCTGAGTTCTATGCGTTGACTCTGGAGTGTGCCACAAGAACAGACCAGCCTCCTTCCAGGCAGCCCCAGCACTGCGTTTATATCTCCCGTCTGCAGCAGAGTGTGTTCCAAGCAGCCTCTCTCCGTGGAGTGCAACACTCTTAAAACAAACAGGAGCAGCAGAAAAATCAATCAGCCATGTTTCAAGAAAAAGAGGTGCTGTCTGTCTTCAACATAGCCACGAGCTGAGCTGCAAGATCACTTGCTGTACTGCATTTCTCTTGGATCCATTATTAGGATTGCAGTAGCACTCTGGGTAAAAATAATGGATTTATTTTTTTATATATAAAAGGGGGAGAAATTCGGTATTGCCCAGTTTGGGGCGCAATTATCGGCCGGGCGCAAAGTTTAGCGCCTGGCGCTAATTATCGCCTCCGACTGCAAACTTGGCTTCTATCGCCCCTGGAGGTGATTGGAGTGCTAAATCAGGCGCTACACACCTCTCTTAAGGCGCTGACGCCGAGGAGCAAGGCGCTACCTCAGAGCGCTGGCGAAGCTCATGTGATGTCAGTCAGTAATGGAACACAGACACACTGGCGCCGGCCAGTTCTTAAAGGGGAGGGTCGATCTTGCTCTCCATCCACACCCTGCTCATTGCAGCCTTGAATCTCAGCCTGGAGAGACCTGTACATCAAATCTGCTGGAAAGAACAATGGAGAGGCCCAGGGAAAGAGCTCAGAGTGCAGCTCCCAGTCTCTTCTAAATCGATGCAAGGAAGGTCAAATCAAAATGAACCTGCAAAGTGCTGCTCAGTACCCAAAACTCCTTCACACAGCGTTGAATCTCTCCAGAAGTCGCTCTCTCTCTCTCAGAATGCATAGTGCAAAAATGTCGCCGACAAAAAAAGGCAGGAAGCGGTCGCCTTTAAATAGTGCTCCCCCAGTCCCTTCCCGACACAAAACGTTCCCCTCAACTTGTTGTTGCTAGCGGCAGGTGGAAAGGCAGGGGGCACCACTCAATATCCGGTCCAGGGCGCTACCGGGGCGTTGCACGTTCGACTGACATCACGATCTGCGGGCGCAGGAGATCGTGGCGGTAGTGTTTAGTGCCGCCGCAAAATGTCTGGTCAATTTCGCGAGCGGCGCAAGCATCGCCACGCCCGGGTGCTAGTTGCTTTGCAACCCATTAGCGCCCTCTTAGGGCACAAACGGGAGGCGCAAAGCAACCGAATTTCCCCCCCAAAGAGTTTGATGAATCTGCAGTCAAAGTGAAGGGCTTCAGTGCTGGGAATGGAACAGTTCACCATTTTTAAGCGCTTTGTTTCAGCATTAAGCATGTAGTACAGGTTAGATACATTGCAAATCTCCCTCTACACTGTCCATCAAACACTCCCAGGGCAGGTACAGCACGGGTTAGATACAGAGTGAAGCTCACTGTCCCATCAAACATTCCCAGGGCAGGTACAGCACAGGTTAGATACAGAGTAAAGCTCCCTCTACACTGTCCCATCAAACATTCCCAGGGCAGGTACAGCACGGGTTAGATACAGAGTGAAGCTCCCTCTACACTGTCCCATCAAACACTCCCAGGGCAGGTACAGCACAGGTTAGATACAGAGTAAAGCTCCCTCTACACTGTCCCATCAAACACTCCCAGGGCAGGTACAGCACGGGTTAGATACAGAGTGAAGCTCCCTCTACACTGTCCCATCAAACACTCCCAGGGCAGATACAGCACGGGTTAGATACAGAGTAAAGCTCCCTCTACACTGTTCCAAACACTCTCAGGTCAGGTAGAGCACAGGTTAGATACAGAGTAAAGCTCTTTACAATGCATGGATACTGTACTTTAACTGAAAGTGAAGCCACACTGTATTCAAGGGAATAGTTGCATATGCTTATAAAATTCAAGTTAAACCCTCTTTAAAAGGCTGTTTGATTATTAATGCGCTTTAACATTAATCACTCCTCACTATGACATGCTCTTTTATCTGTTCTTAAAAAATAAAGTCTCATCTCCCCTCATGAAGCCACACACAGAAGTCCCACAAAGACAGAACAATCAGATGTCCTGCTTTTGCTCCATAACCACTGCTGAAATCAGCCCTAGTGAGGTAATGACTAGTCTCCACTCAGTGCTTCCTCTAATGGCATGGCTGAGAAAGACTGGGAACTAACCCAAGTACTAACACAGAAAGAGTGCCAACAGTCAGTGCCAATATGCTCACTTCAGAACTCAAATATAGTTTTTCTTAGAAAATAATTTCCCCTAGTGTCATCACACTACTCAGTATCTACAGCCAAGGGTCACTGCAGGCCTTTTTTGCCTGTGCCAGTCTGAAGCCAGTTGCCAAGAGGGGTATCTAAGTGAGCCAGGGAAGATGCTCCTGTGGCTTTCCCCACCCGTTATGTCAGGAAGCAGCTGGCCTCTGCTCTGTGCCCATATCTCGGCTCAGCAGTGTGCAAACCCATTTCCCATCACTCCATGCCCATGTTGCAAAGAACTATGGGGGAGTGTCAATTTCAACAGTTGGATTATAAAATGCAACAATATACTGTAGAACTGATTATTTTGGTGAGAAGACCGGGTCTGTGAAAATATAATTACCACAAATACCCAACTGGAGGAAAGTGTGTCAGGATGTAAAGGTTGGTGCACAACTTTAAATTTAGTGTGAAACCGTATGTGTGTCTGTGTGTGTGTGTAATCAATCAGTTCTGCAGTATTTCTATGGTTTTGTCAATGCACTTTGTTGCCTTACTTCACTTCCCTTATCTCCAGGCTTCCAAAGGCCACACACAGGATGTTCACAGCATCTGGAATGGGGATGAGTTCGATTATAGGAACCTGCAGGGGGTGGGGGGAAGTGGAGATCAAATCAACACTGAAATCAGGTAAAAACTTCAAAAAGCAGAGGGCTCCTGTACCTCAGCACTGATCACAACAATCGTGAATAGTCTTTTCAGCCCATTTCCTGCTGAGCTTCGATTCCAAAACACAATATACCAGTTGTACACAAAACCAAAATTAAACAGTTGCCAACCGGTCTGTGAAGATACCCAATCGGATAAGCTGCTGGCTTGCACTGGGACATCAGTGACTTGTGATGTGAAACTAGATTGGGATGACACAGAGGTACCTATTTAATTTGAGATTCCAGATGAACTCAGACGAGTTCCTAATCGTAGCCTCGTCACAGTAGGAAGGTGCCCTGCAGATGCCCCAACAACCTCCCTACAGACGAAGGCGGGTGGGGTGGGGGAGGGAGGGGAAAGTGGAGGTAGCAGATCTCTGGCCTGCTTTTACGCGTTCTCTGGCAGAGGCTCAGTGGCACAATTACCTGCCCGCCCTGCTATATTCACCAGTAGTCTGGTGAACATGGAACGCAAGTTAAATCGGGGGTTGAATACCAAACAAAAACAGTTAGGTTTACTTTAAGCACACCAGACAAGTTTAAAAGGTGTTCGAGACACAGTAAAAGTCATATCTGTTAGTAACCCAGTGATATTTTAGGGATCTAGAGTAGATCGTCCTTTAAATATTACCTTCTTTTTTAATCCAGATGTACAATGTATAACAATCCTGAGGGGCCTGGCTGTAGGAAGGTGGAGTTAAGGCTCCTCCCAACCCAGGGGAAGAGGAGCTGGGTATATAAGGCAAAACCTAGAAGAATCTTTTGGGAGTGAGGGGAGGAGAACCGAGAGGCGAAAGGTGCCGTAGTGTTGTGTTCCAACTTGTAGTGCCAATACTGTTTATTATTAAACACTGTTTCAACTTTTTCCAAAGACTCCATTGTATGCAGAAGACCCTCATTAAGCTGGTGCTGTATGTAGGTGGTGCAGATGTTACAAGACAGGCTGATAAGGCTTTAAACTTTATAATTTCGACAAGGCATCCACAATTCTGTCAGAATTTAAAGCATTTGGATCAAACATTTACTTTAATATTGTTAAAAGTGAATCATTTAGCACTGAATACTAGACAGTCAGGTCGAATTCAGCTAATTTGCAGCAACGAGATAAGCACAGGCGTCCTTACCTTATCAAAGGCCCACGTGTGGATATTAGTCCATTGGTTGAGCTGTGGAGCCCACAGGAACACTGCTGTTTCACAGGCGCAGGCAATACATAAAGTTTTGGCCTCTTTCACTATCCAGAATACTGTGCACATGTCAGTGATGCAGGAAGTGGACGGAGTCTATAAACACAAGCGATAAAACCATTTAGCCTCCTTAAATATTAATACATTGATGAGCCATTGCTATTACAGAGCAAGTCTGCCTCACAACAGCGACTACGGCTGCTCTATAGGACCGCTTTTCGCAATGGAGAGCCTCTCCCACAAGCCGTGCAGATTGTGAAATCACAAGGCTCCCCGCTGGTAGCGTGCATTCATAAAACCGGCCCCTATATCTACACCTGAATCTTGATTAGAACAGGTACAAATTTGCCCCTTTGTAGGAGCAAAAGCTCACATTTCCTATTTCAAAGAAAACAATTGTTCCTCCTACTCTTGTGACGGCTGATTTCCTAGGAGTTGGGGCAACCATACCCGGTTCCCGACATCATTCTCAGGGGTAAGTACAGAGCTGGTCATTATTCTGAACCATTGACCCAGTTTTTAAAATCAGGTCGATATCGCTGGTATCTCCGTCCCTTTGCAGAGAAAATGTTACCTTTTTAATCCTGACATTGGTCAGTGTTTACTAACCTGTATCTTGGAGATTAACTGCAATGTCTGCCTCTTCAGTTTTTGCTCTAACTGGCTGGCAGGAAGTGCAGGAGTCAAGGCATCATCCTTCTCCTACAAAAAAATACCCCCCACAAAGTTAGTTAAAAGACTTTGAAATCAAAAACATTACAGACAACCTGTGTAGAATTGCTGGATTCTAGTCGTGTGTACAAAGCCAGTGCTCTCCACCATCTCTGTTTCAAAATGAACCAAAGGTAAAAACTGCCAAGTTGCTACATAAACACACATATTCTTAGTTAATGCTGTCTCCAGCTAATGCATTCAGGGTAACATCGAAAACAGGGAAGGGAGGCAAGAGAATAGCCACCAGAGGTGGCAGATTTAACACACATTACTGATATACTAATTGCATTTCTTCTGTTTAGGAGCTATATAGTTACAGATAGAAACTGCTGCTCTCTGCAGCAAGGACAGATCAGAGAAGTACAAAAAGAACTGTCCTCTTTTCAGTTCTGCACCCCTCGGTCACACACCTTTCACCAGAGGGGAGGCAAGTTACAGCAGGCTGGCTCAGCAGAGTGGGCCACCAGATAACCTATCCCCTTGTGGGACAGTCTTTGACCTCTGCTTTGCACCTCTTCCTCATCGTAACACTCAAGATCAGGACTCGGTGGGCATTACCCTGCACTCTAACACTCCGTGACAACAAACCTCATCACCACACTAACCAGCATGTGTCATAAAAAATCTTACCTCTTCAATTACAGCATCCTCTTCAGAAAATTCCACAGCACGGTCTGCATTCAGCACCTCTGGCTGACTGAACGTAGTCTCACAATTGCCATGGAAGTGCTCCTCAGGTCTCTCATCCTTCTTATCGAGATGTTCCCTCGCAGACAAAATACACTGAGTGCCTTCTCTTATTGCTGGACTGGACTGATTTAAATCAGGCAGCGCCAATCCTTCAGCAGGCGTCTGTAACCTTTGCCCACACTTCCCATCGGTATTCCGAACATCTTCACACACAAGTGACAGTGCACCAGTTTGGGGCGAATCCTGGTTTCCAGGCGTGCTTTGGGAAAGTACTGGAGAACCAGATGCAGGCGTAAAGCCAAGTGAAGGGAACACAGGGCTACCTGCACCTCGGTCCTGCTGGTGGATGCTCCCTGCCTGCAGAGTACAGGAAGGTGTTGACAGCAGAATGCTGGAAGATAGTTTGTGGCCAGATGTAGTTTTTGGCGTTTCCTGACCGCAAGGGCAAATGACATCATCTACCGCTGGTTCTTCTGGGGTCCTGCTCAATTCCGCGCAGTCAGAACTCTCTGGGTGAAAAACGTGTGTATTAATAGGGTCCATTACAAGGTTCTAGCTTTTACTTTTATTGAGCCTTAAAATGACTGACTAGTGTGTAATTTGTTTTTATTATTCATTCACGAGATGTGGGCATTGCTGGCAAAAGGCTGTTTTCAGGACTTCGACCTCCAGGCCAGCATTTATTGCCCATCCCTAATATTCTAGATGCCACTAAAAAACTGGGCTTAACCAATTCTGGCCTCTTGCGCATCCCCGATTTTAATCGTTCCACCATTGGTGGCTGTGCCTTCAGCTGCGTAGGCCCAAAGCTCTGGAATTCCCTCCCTAAACCTCTCTTTCCTCCTTTAAGACGCTCCTTAAAACCTACCTCATCTGCCCTAGTATCTCATGTTTTTTAATTCATTCATGGGATGTGAACGTCGCGCTCGCAAGGCCAGCATTTATTGCCCATCCCTAATTGCCCTCGAGAAGGTGGTGGTGAGCCGCCTTCTTGAAACGCTGCAGTCCGTGTTGTTAGGTAGGGAGTTCCAGGATTTTGACCCAGCGACGATGAAGGAACGTCGATATATTTCCATATCGGATAATGGATGAACATCCATACATTTAGATGGGCAACAGCCAAAAATGGGAAATTCTCAATTACGCGGATGAAATGTTTCACCACAGCAACAATAATCCTATCATTACTCTGGTGTTCACCTATCAATGGGAAGTTTAAAAACGTCACAACTGAAACCTAACGTCACTGTATAAGCAGATTGCTCTATGTGCAGTATGTGTGTGCAAACGATACTTTTGCTTGCTACCCTCCTCTCAGTTGAAACAGAACCCCCCATCTCTTTCTTTCTCAGATGTTGATCAACCTGCTATGGTACATTTTAAAATTGTTCTATTACAAAATCAAAGCAGCATATCGTTCAGTAAGATACCAAGAGCAGACACAGGAACAGGAGGAGGCCATTCAGCCCTCGAGTTTGTTCTGCTATTCAATTAGATCATGGCTGATCTGTATCTTAACTCCACTTACCCAACTTGGTTCCGTATCCCTGAATACCCTTGCCTAACAAAAATCTATTAATGCAAGTTTTGAAATTTTCAATTGACCCTCAGCCGCAACAGCTTTTTTCTTTTGGGGGGCGGGGGGAGAAAGAGAGTTCCAGATTTTCACTCCCCTTTGTGTGAGGAAGTGCTTCCTGACATCACCCCTGAATGGCCTGGCTCTAATTTTAAGGTTATGCCCCCACGTTCTGGTTTCTCCCACCAGCGGAAATAGTTTCTCTCTCTCTCTACCCTATCAACTCCTTTAATCTTAAGCACCTCAATTATATCACCCCTTAATCTTCTATATTCGAGGGAATACAAGCCTAGTCTATGCAACCTGTCCTCATAACCCTTTTAGCCCCGGAATCATTATGGTGAATCTGAGCTGCACCCCCTCCAAGGCCAATATATCCTTCCTATGGTGTGGTGTCCAGAACTGAACGCTGTACTCCTGATGCGGTTTAACCAGAAAAAATGTAAACTTCAAATTTACTCTCTCTCAAGTACTGGAGACTGTTTCAGTCCAACTTTAAGGAGTCTCGCGTAGTCTGCCACTAGCACAGGTGCTACCCAAGTTACTGAGAGCTGCAGATCAGCCTGCACACTCAGCACAGAACATCTTTACCACTATTACAGGCCTATGCATACAGACTATATTTAATGTGCACAAATAATCGGACTGCATGGGTACAGTTTATACATATCTGGCCTGATTAAGCTCTCCCAACAGCAAGAAGATAAACCTGTACTACTGTGTGTCCTACCTCTGTCTAAGTACATTAGTTTAAGGACATCTAACTTGGCAGTCAGAGAAAAAGGTAAATATTGGGCATTAAAAAAAACCAATGTATTTTGATTAGAATATTAAGATCTCTTGCTTTAGGAATGACTGAGCCATCTTACTTTGTGGGTGGGGTTCCTCAAGGTTTTCTGCAGCTTGTTTGATGTCCTGTGAATGCGGATTTTCACAGTGCCCTGTATCCCAATGGTCAGTCTCCACCTGAGTTTCCACGGTACAGTCAGCCCCATCGTGCTGGGACAGAAGAAGTGATTTCCTCAATGCCTCGGCTCTTAGCTTCTCTTTAAGTAGACCGTATTCCTCATCGGGGAGGTCAAAATCGCAGACCTCCAGGCTGTAAAACAGCCTTTTGACAACAGGCTTTTTAACAGGGAGTAAGGGTTCTGAGCACGCCAGCGCCCGTCTTCAAGTCTCGCGGTGAGCTTCCTGGAGCCAGCACGTGTTCTACGATAGCCGTTACCTATTGGGAAAACACGAATCTCATTACATCAGCAACCTCAAAACTGAATACGAAATTGATGGGCAGTAAAGGACCAGCGGGCCCGTCAAGCCTGCCCCACAGCTGTATCACAGTTTATCCAGAATGAGCCTTCCAGTCACAGGAGAAATTAGGCAAATCATTAAATGGGCAAAGTAAATATACAGGCCGGAGGGAAGTACTGCATCCCAAGTTTTCATTTAATTATACTTACAGGGCCACTCATGGAGCATATACCCATCTATGGTGCAGAGTGAATGAGGGCGCCAGGATCCCCTTGCAATAGGCTTGCTCCACAGCAATGGGATTAATGCTTATACGGAGATATATTACAGAACAGTGGATGTCTCCAGTTAATCATTTAGATTTCTCTCCCAGTCTCTGTAAAAACCGGAAACAAACTATTCTCTTCATAATTGCGGTGGTTCTTTAAAGATCAGCATTTCTGATTTTTATTTTTAAAACTGTCTTATTGCTTATTTATTGCAGATAAAACTAAAAAAAAACAACCTTTACTTAAGGGTCAAGTAGTACAGACACTCATAACTTGGGCACTAATTAAATGACAATAATACACGGGTTTAACTCCTTAAAGGACACCATGAACCTGCTCAATTAAGATCATTGCAATCTTTCTGGTCTGACTCACCAGCCCCGTACATTACAACAGTGACTACATTTCAAAAAGTACTTCCATTGGCTGTGAAGTGCTTTGGGACGTCCTGAGGTTGTGAAACATAATAACAACATAAGAAATAGGAGCAGGATTAGGCCATTTGGCCCTTCGAGCCTGCTCCGCCATTCAATAAGATCAGAGCTGATCATCTACCTCATCTCCACTTTCCTGCCTGATCCCCATATCCCTCGATTCCCTTAATATTCAAAAATCTATCGATCTCTGTCTTGAATATATTCAACGACTGAGCCTCCACAGCCCTCTAGGGTAGAGAATTCCAAAAGATTCACCACCCTCTGAGTGAAGAAATTTCTCCTCATCTCAGTCCTAAATGGCCGACCCCTTATTCTGAGACTGTGACCCCTGGTTCTAGACTCCCCAGCCAGGGAAACATCCTCCCTGCATCTACCCTGTCAAGCCCTGTAAGAATTTTGTATGTTTCAATGAGATCACCTCTCATTCTTCTAAACTCTAGAGAATATAGGCCTAGTCTACTCAATCTCTCCTCATAGGACAATCCCCCCATCCCAGGAATCAGTCTGGTGAACCTTCGTTGCACTCCCTCTATGGCAAGTATATCCTTCCTTAGGTAAGGAGACCAAAACCATACACAATACTCCAGGTGTGGTCTCACCAGGGCCCTATATAATTGCAGTAAGACGTCTTTACTCTTATAGTCAAATCCTCTTGTAATAAAGGCCAATATGCCATTTGCTTTCCTAATTGCTTGCTGTACCTGCATTTTAACTTCAGCGATTCGTGTACAAGGACACCCAGGTCCCTCTGAACACCAACATTTCCCAATCTCTCACCATTTAAAAAATACTCTGCTTTTCTATTTTTCCTACCAAAGTGGATAACTTCACATTTCTCCACATTATATCCATTTGCCATGTTCTTGCCCACTCACTTAGCTTGTCTATATCCCCTTGAAGCCTCCTTGCATCCTCCTCACAACTTACATTCCCACCCAGCATTGTATCATCAGCAAACTTGGATATATTATATTTGGTCTCCTTATCCAAATCATTGATGTAGATTGTGAATAGCTGAGGCCCAAGCACTGATCCTTGTGGTACCCCACCAGTTACAGCCTGCCAACCCGAGAATGACCCGTTTATTCCTACTCTCGGTTTTCTGTCCGTTAACCAATCCCCAGTCCATGCTAGTATATTACCCCCAATCCCATGAGCCCTAATTTTGTTTAATAACTTCTTGTGTGACACCTTATTGAATGCCTTCTGAAAATCCAAATACACCACATCCACTGGTTCCCCCTTATCTATTCTGCTAGTTACAACCCTCAAAAAATTCAAACAGATTTATCAAACACGATTTCCCTTTCATAAATCTGTGTTGACTCTGTCCAATACTATTATTATTTTCTAAGTGCCCTGTTACCACGTCCTTAATAATAGATTCTAGCATTTTCCCTACTACAGTACTGATGTCAGGCTAACTGGTCTGTAGTTCACCGTTTTCTCTCTCCCTCCTTTCTTAAAATAGCGGGGTTACATTTGCTACCTTCCAATCCGCGGGAACTGTTCTAGAATCTATGGAATTTTGGAAAATGACAACCAATGCATCCCCTATCTCTCTAGCCACCTCTTTCAAAACCCTAGGATGTCGGCCATCAGGTCCAGGGGATTTATCGGCTTTCAGTCACATTAATTTCTCCAGTACTATTTTTTTACTAATACTAATTTCTTTCAGTTCCTCATTCTCGCTAGACCCTTGGTTCTCCACTATTTCCGGGAAGTTTTTGCATCTTCTTGTGTGAAGACAGACACAAAGTATTTGTTTAATTTCTCTGCCATCTCCTTATTCCCCATTATAATAACACATGGAAATGCAAGTTCTTTCTTTCCTTCTCCTAAACAAAAACTAATGTGCTTTACCCAGCCTTAACAGTAATGTCAGCACTCAGAATGAATCAATCATGAGACCGCCAGTCAAATCTTTTAAAATACACCAATACACGCCCACTCAGTGCTCACCTTTCGAAAGCCTCACCCTCCTTCTAGGCTGAGAGACTTGTGACTGAGTTTCCTCTCTGTCTGAGTCAATCCCCACTGGAAACGATTGCCTTGTACCACTGAAACTCTTCCTCAATGAGATGCCAAGAAAGGGATCTTGCTGAGTCTCTGGGACCATTTCCTGGCTGTTAGTACCACTGTTTAAGCCCGAGTGATGCTCCGGCACACTCGATATAGACTCCCCTTGTGCTGTCGACAGATCATTGGCGTCCTCTTTGAAAGACCTTGCTAACACATCATTGGTCTGGCTTTTGATAGAGTTCTGTAGTGGTTCCACAATGTGTTTAAGTTTATTCTGAGACAGGTTGGAACTCTTGATATTAACGTTGGTAATGCTTGAAAAATCATGAGCACTCGAGTTATTTACAGTATTTCCATACAGTTTATTAGTGTTGGGCATTGGCTGACAAATGCTACTTTTATTCTCCTCGCCCTCTTTCTCACTCCGAACATCGGAAGTCTCAGCATGTTGAACATCATCAGGAATTCTGTGGTCGTTTAAAGTCCTCTCTGCAAGCTCCTGATCGTTAAACACCCCAGCATCAGTGAGCTGGGATTTTATAGATCCTCCTCTGCCTTTTCTCCCATTCCCTCGGTTTGATTTAATACTCTGAGAATCAACACCAATATTCCAGGGGTCCTGTGAGTCACGCTGCGAGGGAGCTGCGTCAGACCCACCAACATCATCCTCCTGACTGTTAAACAGTAGTAACGTGTTGCTGATCTTTCCCTCAGCCTTGGGGGAGCCTTTTACAGGACTGCTTTGGTTACGTGTGGACTTCCTAGATCTTCCTCTGCCACCATTTCTGGACTTTCTCAAGTGACTGTGAATCACTGCGTCCAGATCCACCCGTCGCTGACAGCTGGTCATACGTCGAGTTGTTCGCACGTAGTACTCGACTGGGAAGAGAAGTCCCTCAATAAGGGTACAAGAGTTCAGTGGGCTATCTTCTGAAGCTTCACTTGCAGCAGTACTTGTCTTCAGCTGACCTGGTTCTAACGCTACCGCCACACTTCTAAGGTTGCTCTCGGAGGCTTCAGTGAGGTTTTCGGAGCAGTTTGGCTTTGTTTGCTGCGGTCGGGTATCTTCAGTCAGTACCTCTGGGTCCCTTGAAATGAAAACTTCATTTTCGCATGCAGACACTGCTGGAGACTTGTCCCAGGACTGCAGCATGCAGAGTCATTCACAGCTCTGCCCACAGGCGCAATCACACAATCACCTGCCACTTCCTCTGCTCCACTCTTTAACAACGCAAAGTCTTCTTCAGCTTGAGTGGAACCATGGAATACTTTGTGCCGTACATTCTCCTTCACATCTCTACCGAGTGACTCGGAGACATCGCTGTCCCTGCTAAGGACGGAAGATGCTGCATTCTCTTCATTAACAGCTGGATCCAGTTCTTCTATTCCTCGAACACAGGGCTCTCCATCACCAGCCAGAGATTCATTCACCTCACTAGCTGCTTCACACACCCTCCTTCTCAGTACTTCACACGACCTCTTTTTTTTCAGTTTCAGACTCCTCCGAACCCGACTGTCTGTCTGTGTGACGGGGCCCGTTTCCACAACTGGGAATGCGGAGGGTTCTGCTGAAGGGTCTTCAACACTTTCACATGTGCTCGTCAAAGCCTCGTTTGGGCAGCCGATGACGTCTATGATTTCCGGCTCAAGGTTAAAGGTCACCACTGATTTTTTCTCCTTTCTTTCTTCTGCTGGACTTGGCTTCTCTGATATGAAGAGCTTGACTGATGTGTATCCAAAACTGGCGAGGCCTCACCTTCTTAAAAAGGAGATTCAAGAAACACACATTAGGCCCCGAATTTCTTTACCTCAGGGGAGAGGGGAAAAAGAAAGAAGCAGAGACAGGTGCACAATCTGAATATAATGGGGAACTGGCCTTAAAAAGTATTCTTTTTGGTGAAAACATTTGTGTAGCAAATGTAAATTAGCCAGCAGGTGGAACAGGCTTAAGGGGTTGAATGGCCTCCTCCTGTTCCTAATCAGCATGGGGGCCAGGTTAAAGGCAGAGGTGGCAAAGGAAGGTGCTTCCTCTCAGAGACGACTCATGCACGTGCCAGTGCCGATTACAAAACCACACTGGGGACTGTGGAGGAACAGAGCAACTCCCCATTGTCACTTGCTCAGAATGCACGGGTAGCCCAGTGACACGTCCCTTTACAGTTTCCACTTCCTGCGGGAAAGCCCATCACGACTATGAGAAAAGTTCTTCACTGAGGCCGTTGTGATAGAGAAGAAGTCAACTAAAAAAGACACGATCCACTCTAAATTTTAAACCGCATTTTTTGAAAACCTACCAGTTGTCAGTTGGGTTATGCTCTGCTCTTCCAGCAGCTGATTCTGACGTGCGATGGTTTTTTTAACATGATTCCGCATTCGCTCAGCTTTCTGTGCACGCTAATGGCAGAAAATAAGAGATAAATACCAGACTAGCCAGCATAAAGTTAGTGAGAGATGAGCCTCAATTATGGGCTCAAGTCCTGTAGTCAAGTTCTGACTCAGAAGCAAGTGTCATACCAACTGAGCTAAGCTGATCTTTAAGCGCAGTTTGGTAAAAATCAACGCCTTAGTGTGTGTGCAGGGGTACAGCTAGAGATTGACCAGCTAAAACCACACAGAATAACTCATTAGAATGCCTAACCCGTGACCTAGTGAGTTCACACTGTCTGACGTGGTATATGGTAAACAAATATCAACACATCACAGCGGACGGATTTCTCCTCCCCATCCAGCCTGATAGGAAAGCAATTCACCACCAAAATAGTCAAGATCATTGCAGAAAATGTTGCAAAAGTACAGCAGGTGTAATCTCGGCTGATTCTTCAGTTCAGTGCTGAGGGAGTGCTGCACCATTGGGATGCCATCTTTTCAATGAGTCATTAATCCGAGGCCCTGTCTGTCTGTTCAGGTGGACGTAAAAGATCTCACGGCACTATTGGAAGAGGAGGAGCAGGGGAAGAGCTCTTCTGTTCTGGCCAACATCAAAAACAGATAATCTGATTATTCATCTCACTTTGTTCGTGGGACCTTGCCGTGCACAAATTGGCTGCCATGCCTGCCTGTGTAATCACAGTGACTGCACTCCAAATGACAGGAGTAGGACCAGTCAGAATGAAGAACACACACCAGAAACATTAAGCTCTCAGCTCCTGCCAATGCTGACTGATCTGCTGTGCATTTTCACCTCCGATTTTTATTTCAGGTTTCTATCACCACCACTCTTATGATTATTAAGTACTCCATTGGCTGTAAAGCGCTTTGCGACGTCCCGAGGTCATGAAAGGTGCTGTAGAAATGGAAGTCTTTTTTTTAAAAAAAAGAACACTCACTTGCTTCTCTGCCAACAATAACTTGCATTTATATAGCGCCTTTAACGCAATAAAACGTCCCAAGGCGCTTCACAGGAGTGTTTTCACAAAAAAAATCTGACACCTAGCCACGTAAAGAGATATTAGGGCAGATGACCAAAAGCTTGGTCGAAGAGGTAGGTTTTAAGGAGCGTCCTAAAGGAGGAGAGAGAGGGAGAGAGACAGAGAGGTTTAAGGAGGGAATTCCAGAGCTCCACCATTGGCAGCAGCTGAAAGCACGGCTCCAATGGTGGAGCGTTTAAAATCGGAGATGCGCAAGAGGCCAGAACAGGCGGAGCGCCGAGGTTGAGGGGGATTGTAGGGCTGGAGGAGATTACAGAGATAAGGAACATAGGAATTGATAGACGGACAAAGACCAAGGTTCATCTAGTTCACCTTCTACCATCCTAGTAGTCCCATGATATGATAATGGAGTTGTTGACCAATCAATCTCTGTCAGTGAGTCTACAACAGACCCAGACATGAGGTGAGGAAACCCCCAGTGGTGGAGAGCTTTGGGAACCAGAGGTCCAAAGTCACCTGTTCCTCCCGAGCACACTACACTCACCACATGTCATTTCTGCATCAGCTGTGGCTCAGTGGGTAGCACTCTCACTTCTGAGTTGTAGGTTCAAGTCCCACTCCAGTGACTTGAGCAAAAATTCCAGGCTGACACTCCCAGTGCAGTACTGAGGGAGCGCGGCACTGTCGGAGAGGCAGTACTGAGGGAGTGCTGCACTGTCGGAGGGGCGGTACTGAGGGAGCGCTGCACTGTCGGAGGTGCAGTACTGAGGGAGTGCTGCACTGTCGGAGGTGCAGTACTGAGGGAGTGCTGCACTGTCGGAGGGGCAGTACTGAGGGAGCGCTGCACTGTCGGAGGGGCAGTACTGAGGGAGTGCCGCACTGTCGGAGGGGCAGTACTGAGGGAGCGCCGCACTGTCGGAGGGGCAGTACTGAGGGAACGCCGCACTGTCGGAGGGGCAGCACTGAGGGAGTGCCGCACTGTCGGAGGGGCAGTACTGAGGGAGCGCCGCACTGTCGGAGGGGCAGTACTGAGGGAGCGCCGCACTGTCGGAGGAGCAGTACTGAGGGAGTGCCGCACTGTCGGAGGGGCAGTACTGAGGGAGCGCCGCACTGTCGGAGGGGCAGTACTGAGGGAGTGCCGCACTGTCGGAGGGGCAGTACTGAGGGAGTGCTGCACTGTCGGAGGGGCAGTACTAAGGGAGTGCCGCACTGTCGGAGGGGCGGTACTGAGGGAGTGCCGCACTGTCGGAGGGGCAGTACTGAGGGAGCACTGCACTGTCGGAGGGTCAGTACTGAGGGAGTGCTGCACTGTCGGAGGTGCAGTACTGAGGGAGTGCTGCACTGTCGGAGGTGCAGTACTGAGGGAGTGCTGCACTGTCGGAGGGGCAGTACTAAGGGAGTGCCGCACTGTCGGAGGGGCGGTACTGAGGGAGTGCCGCACTGTCGGAGGGGCAGTACTGAGGGAGCACTGCACTGTCGGAGGGTCAGTACTGAGGGAGTGCTGCACTGTCGGAGGGGCAGTACTGAGGGAGTGCCGCACTGTCGGAGGGGCAGTACTGAGGGAGTGCTGCACTGTCGGAGGTGCAGTACTGAGGGAGTGCTGCACTGTCGGAGGGGCAGTACTGAGGGAGTGCCGCACTGTCGGAGGGGCAGTACTGAGGGAGTGCCGCACTGTCGGAGGGGCGGTACTGAGGGAGTGCCGCACTGTCAGAGGTGCCGTCCTTTGGATGAGATATTATAGAATGATAGAAAGTTACAGCACGGAAGGAGGCCATTTCGGCCCATCGTGTCCGCGCCGGCCAACAAAGAGCTATCCAGCCTAATCCCACTTTCCAGCTCTTGGTCCATAGCCCTGCAGGTTACAGCATCCCAAGTGCATATCCAAGTACTTTTTAAATGTGGTTATGGTTTCTGCCTCTACCACCCTTTCAGGCAGTGAGTTCCAGACCCCCACCACCCTCTGGTTGAAGAAATTATGATGCGGAGATGCCGGTGTTGGACTGGGGTGGACAAAATTGAGAGGTCGCAACTCGAGAGAGTTTCAAATAAAACTGTTGGACTATAACCTGGTGTTGTGCGACCTCTCAATTTTGAAGAAATTATGCCAGTGTTATGTTGTACAAGGGGACATTTACCTGTAATTTATACACTGTCTTTGCATATTCTTTCTTCAGCAGGGCCAACCTCTCTTTGAGCTGTGGATGAAATAAATAATGAATGAATTGAGGCCGTACAGTTTGTGTTGTGAGTGTGTGGCGAGAGCGGCCAGTGTCGGCTCTGCTTTACCTGCTCCCTCGCCTGCCAGCTCAGGGGCTTTCTCGCACTATCCTCCATTGAGAGCCGACAGCCCGCCGGTGCCTCTGACCGGGCCCGGGTCAAAGCCTGATCCGCGAGGCCGCCTCAGCAAGCGGACGACAAATCGCCCCGCCAATTCCTACCAATCAGGACCCGCGCTCACCCCCCCTCCCCTCCGGCCTCGCCAATTCCATCCAATCAGGACCCGCGCTCACCTCCCGGTCTCGCCAATTCCATCCAATCAGGGCCCGCGCTCACCTCCCCGGCCTCGCCAATTCCATCCAATCAGGGCCCGCGCTCACCGCCCCGCCCCCTTCCTCAGTCCATTGGAGGAGCGGCGGCGGCGGCGGGAGCGCGCGACACCATTGGTCAACTCAAACGTCAATCATTACACGCCTTTTAATTATAATATTAATTTCGCTCTTTGTTTTTTAATCTTTATTCAGCACGGCATTTTAACACAGGAACAATGAAAGGAAACACAGTGGGCGTTTTATTTTTTTATTCCGATCTTTCGGGATTTTTGATGCTGGAAGTGTTTCCGGGCGGGAGGTCAGCAGGGGAGCGGTCGCCCCGACAACCGAGTGAGGAGGCGCGATGGAGCTGAGCGAGATTTTGTACAACAAGGCCGAGTATATCGAGACGGTGAGGGCCTTGGTCTTTGTCCCGCTGTGGGTGGCGGGAGCAAAATATACACCGAGAGCTGGGGCCTGATTTGGAAGTAAATAGTTTGGGGATTCTCAGGAGACTCTGGGCCCTGCATGTCTAGAGCGGCCTCCTGACCAAACCAGACACGGGGCTGTGTTAATGGGTTAATGCAAAGGCTCAGCGGGGCAGTACTCTCGCCTCTGAGTCAGGAGGTTGTGGGTTCAAGTCGCACTCGAGACTTCAGCACAGAGTGCTGCACTGTCGGAGGGGCAGTACTGAGGGAGTGCTGCACTGTCGGAGGGGCAGTACTGAGGGAGCGCCGCACTGTGGGAGGGGCAGTACTGAGGGAGCGCTGCACTGTCGGAGGGACAGTACTGAGGGAATGCTGCACTGTCGGAGGGGCAGTACTGAGGGAGCGCTGCACTGTCGGAGGGGCAGTACTGAGGGAGAGCTGCACTGTCGGAGGGACAGTACTGAGCCGCTGCACTGTCGGAGGGGCAGTACTGAGGGAGCGCTGCACTGTGGGAGGGGCAGTACTGAGGGAATGCTGCACTGTCGGAGGGGCAGTACTGAGGGAGGGCGGCATTGTCGGAGGGGCAGTACTGAGGGAGCGCCGCACTGTCGGAGGGGCAGTACTGAGGGAGCGCTGCACTGTCGGAGGGGCAGTACTGAGGGAGCGCTGCACTGTCGGAGGGACAGTACTGAGGGAATGCTGCACTGTCGGAGGAGCAGTACTGAGGGAATGCTGCACTGTCGGAGGGGCAGTACTGAGGGAGCGCTGCACTGTCGGAGGGGCAGTACTGAGGGAGCGCTGCACTGTCGGAGGGACAGTACTGAGGGAATGCTGCACTGTCGGAGGAGCAGTACTGAGGGAATGCTGCACTGTCGGAGGGGCAGTACTGAGGGAGCGCTGCACTGTCGGAGGGACAGTACTGAGGGAATGCTGCACTGTCGGAGGAGCAGTACTGAGGGAGGGCGGCATTGTCGGAGGGGCAGTACTGAGGGAGCGCCGCACTGTCGGAGGGGCAGTACTGAGGGAGCGCTGCACTGTCGGAGGGGCAGTACTGAGGGAGCGCCGCACTGTCGGAGGGGCAGTACTGAGGGAGCGCCGCACTGTCGGAGGGGCAGTACTGAGGGAGCGCTGCACTGTCGGAGGGACAGTACTGAGGGAATGCTGCACTGTCGGAGGAGCAGTGCTGAGGGAGCGCCGCACTGTCGGAGGTGCTGTCTTTCGGATGAGACGCTAAACCGAGGCCCCGTCTGCCCCCTCAGGTGGACATAAAAGATCTCATGGCACTATTTCAAAGAAGAGCAGGCGAGTTATCCCTGGTGTCCTGGGGCCGATATTTATCCCTCAACCAACATCACTAAGACAGATTATCTGGTCATTATCACGTTACTGTTTGTGGGAGCTTGCTGTGTACAAATTGGCTGCCGCGTTTCCTACGTTACAACAGTGACTACACTTCAAAAAGTACTTCATTGGCTGTAAAGTGCTTTGGGACATCCTGAGGCCGTGAAAGGTGCTATATTAGCGCAAGTTCTTTACTGGGTGACACACCATGGGGAGGATGGGTTGGGGAGGGTAATGTACTCTACCAACTCATGATCATCCTCTTCTATTTGACTGGTGCATTTTCAGGTCACGTATCACCCATAAAGATGCAGGGTAAAGGTCCTCACACTGCCCCCATTGCACCAGTGTGCCATGATATCCCCTCTGAGTGATATTGCCAATTAGTGTTGTGGGCGCACATCCCCCAGAACTGGATTGAGACCACCCAGACTGAGTTCACATAGGGCCCTTGTAGGCTGCAGGTGGACTAGCTTTCTAGGGTGGTTTTGAACCCAGGTGAAAGGCCAGTGTGTGACCCATATCCCCACCCAGTTCCCAGGGTACAATACAATGTGATGTATACGAGTTTCCTACAGTAACACGCTGACAGTGAGGTAAAACCATGTTATGCTGACTTTGTTTTTCAATTCTTCCCATTTTCCTGTGAGCTAATCTGAGGTAATGGTTTCTGTCTGCAGGCCTCTGGTAACAAGGTGAGCAGGCAGTCGGTGCTGTGTGGCAGCCAGAACATAGTTCTCAATGGGAAGGTAAGTGGAACCGATGTGGGTACGCCCAGACACCCTTCAAACACTGCGTTTGGGCCGCATTCAAAACTCGGCTGCCCGTGTCCTAACTCGCTCCAAGTCCTGTTCACCCATCACCCCTGTACTCGCTGACCTACATTGGCTCCTGGTCTGGCAATGCCTCGCTTTTAAAAAATCTCATCCTTGTTTTCAAATCTCTTCATGTCCTCGCCCCTCCCTATCTCTAACGTCCTCCAGCCCTACAACCCTCCGAGATCTCTGTGCTCCTCCAAATCTGGCCTCTTGCACATCCCCCATTTTCATCGCTCCACCATTGGCGGCCGTGCCTTCAGCTGCCTGGGCCCTAAGCTCTGAAATTCCCTCCCTAAACTTCTCCGCCTCTCTACCAGTGTTCCCTTTAAGCCGCGCGGCGCTCTGCAGTTCCTGCGCAGCCGGCTCACCGGCTTTTAAATAGGGAAAACCGTGCATGCGCGGAATTTTGAAGGGGCCGCGCATCCAAAAAAAATGAAAGGGAACATTGCTCTCCGTCTCTCTCTCCTGCTTTAAGACGCCCCTTAAAACCTACCTCTACCTCTTTGACCAAGCTTTTGGTCATCTGCCCTAATATCTCCTTATGTGGCTCGGTGTCACATTTTGTCTGATAACGCTTCTGTGAAGCGCCTCGAGACGTTTTACGATGTTCAAGGCGCTTTAGAAATGCAAGTTGTTGTTGTGTGTCTGTCTCCTTTTTATATCTTTTGGACAAGGAAGCCATAAGCAATGTGTTAGTGTTTCAGGGGTATAGTAAGGAGTCCATTATCCGAGATGGCGTTGTCATAGGCAGAAGTTGCAATTTCATGTGCTGCCAGTTTTTCTTCCTCCTGAAGGCGCCACCTGATACTGGGGTATAGTCCATTTTGTACTCGTGACCCCAAATGCTGTGCTGTTGCCGCCATCCACAGATGCAGACATCCTCCCAGCAGTATTGATTGGAGAGCAGTCAAGGATTCTGGCTGCATTTCTCCCCACACCCAGGAGTGTTGAAATCAGTTCCAGCACCCCGACTGCTGCCATGGTTGTGATCAGATCACAGCACAGATCTGGGACCCTCTGGTCTTTGTGGCTCAGAACCACACCTGGCAGTACACTTACTGACTGAGAAACTGAGAGCTCCCCCGGAGTAGTTTGTACTCATGTTTAGGTGTCTCGTTCTGGGAATGTTTCATTCAAAGCTTGACATCAGTACACAGGGCTAGACAGGCTGGATGCAGGGAGGATGTTTCCCCTGGCTGGGGGGGTCTAGAACGAGGGGTCACAGTCTCAGGATACGGGGTAGGACATTTAGGACTGAGATGAGGAGAAAATTCTTCACTCAGAGGGTGGTGAACCTGTGGAATTCTATGCCCCAGAAAGCTGTGGAGGCCAAGTCACTGAATATATTTAAGAAGGAGAGAGATAGATTTCTAGACACAAAGCATCAAGAGGTATGGGGAGAGAGCAGGAATATGGTATTGAGATAGAGATTCAGCCCTGATCATATTGAATGGCGGAGCAGGCTCGAATGGCCGACTCGTGCTCCTATTTTTCTATGTTCTACACGGATTGAAAAAAGTGCCGCTTTGATGAGAAGTTTAACACTTTATCCTGTGTGGATACTTCATACAGAGAATCTATTGTGACGATCTTATTTTTAAAATCAGACCATTGTTATGAACGACTGTATCATCCGCGGAGACCTGGCGAATGTGAGGGTCGGACGTCACTGTGTCATCAAGAGCCGGAGTGTCATACGCCCGCCTTTCAAGAAATTCAGCAAAGGGTGAGGCTCTCGCATTGTACAAACCCAGGGATTACAGTACCATGGCACTGGGCAGGGTTCATATATCATAGATCGAGAGCTCGCTTTGTCCGCCTTCCCTCTTGTCTTCGAGAAGTTTCTATTGAATCTGATTTTACACAAAGTGACCTTTTTATCCGAGATTCTGTTGCATGATCTATTTGCTTCACACACATCTCAGACTGACCCCTGCCGCCAGGGCTGAACAGCGGCGGTGCTTATAAGAACGTAAGAAATAGGAGCAGGAGTAGGCCAATCGGCCCCTTGAGCCTGCTCCGCCATTCAATACGATCATGGCTGATCTTCGACCTCAACTCCACTTGCCTGCCTGATCTCCATATCCCTTGATTCGTTTAATATCCAAAAATCTATCAATCTCTGTCTTGAATATACTCAACGACTGAGCCTCCACAGTCCTCTGGGACCTATAATGGTCATCGACAGGCCTGCAGTAAGCAGTGATTCTACGTAATCTCCTGCATTCATTACCTCCTGTGGGGTGTGATGCTTGTTTTTATATATCATATAGATCTGGAATTCACAGTGATGGGGGCTGGGAAGGGTTCGTATATCATATAGTCCCAGAAATCCCACTAACAGGTACTAGGCAGGTTTATATATTATACAGACTCCGAGATTACACTGAGATGGAAATAGGAAGGTTTATTTATTAGAATAATCTCCGAGTTTGTATAACAGTGGGCTCTAGGAACATTTATATATTATAATACAAACCCTGTGATTATATTAATGGGCACTAGAAAGGTTTATATATTGGCCCAGAAATTAAACAGTGAGTGTTCGCGCGGGGGTAAGGCTTCCCCGCGATATCTCACTCCGCGCCTACCTTTTTCCTCCGGGCCCACACAAACTTTAGTTTCAAAGCCAGTCCCACATGCAGCTGTGCAGTGCTTGCGTGACCCAGAGACGCAATTAGTTCGTGCGAGCTCTGGGATCACGTGATTCAGTTAGAGCCAATGGCAGCACACCATCTTTCATTCATAGTTTTCACAGCAAGAGCTGTCAAAGCTATGAATCCTACACCCCCCCAAAAGAACAGCTAAACCTCAATTAAATTTTTTAAAAAACCATCACATTAATAAAATAAGTATAGTTAAATAAATTAACCACTTTAAACAAAAAATTAAATTTTTGAAAAATTTAAAATCTTTTTAAAAGTTATAAAAATAAACTTACCTTTCTTTAAAGTCTCTAAAAAAGATAAACCTGTTGAAAATTTTTTAAAATAATACTTAATTAACTACTTCCCTTGTTAAAAGAGGGTCTTATGCCTCCTTTCTTTATGTGTAAAATCTTCCATGCTTACCTGCGCGTTCAAAGCTGCAAAAATAACTAAGTGCACTGCGTGCGCGCAGCCTGTAGCGCGCACGCGGTTCACTTAGGAACCGCCCCCTTTTGAATTCACAAAGTGCCGGTTTCCCGCGCATGCGCAGTGCATGCAGGAAACCGGCAATTGGAGACCTAAAACGCGAGAGTACACAGTGCGTACTCTCGCGTATTAGGTCTAATTTTCGGGCCATTATATAAACACTGAGCTTGGACTCCTGTGATACCACTTGTAAATGTGCGCTCTGCCACAAGGTGGCAGCAGAGTTCAGTGGCAGTTTAAAAAAAAAATAATGATTCCTTATTATTCCAGAAATAGTTTACTGAATAAATTGAGAGGGGGACACGGTGCTTTCAAGTAATATAGTTAGCCACCCCTTCCCCTTTCAGTTATCTCTTGACTGCATGAGTCACGAGCAACTGAGATGATGGTAAGTTCACACCTGAACCCGAGGGGAATTTCACCTTGATTGATGTGCGTGCACTCAGTCTTGCGCGTGTGTCTGTTCTTAAAGTAAGCTAGAAATAAACAGATGGGACCGACTGCAGAATCCTGACATGTTGCCTCACAGCCATTGCTGTCCCCAGAGGCCAGCCCTTCCCGCTCCTGTGCTGCCAATAGCTTCCTGCCGCCTCCACTACCTTCACACACACACGCTGTGTTGCGGTTATCTGCCTGTGTAACAAGTTATAGAATCATAGAAATTTACGGCACAGAGGAAGGCCATTCGGCCCATTGTGTCTGTGCCAGCCGAAAAAGAGCTATCCAGCCTAATCCCACTTTCCAGCTCTTGGTCTGTAGCCCTGCAGGTTACGCCATATTCAAGTACTTTTTATAATGCGATGAGGGTTTTTGCCTCTACCACCCTTTCAGGCAGTGAGTTCCAGACCCCACCACCCGTAATTGGTAGAAGGATTAGAGGGGAGTTGAGGAGAACTTTTTTCACCCTCTAATCCTTCTACCAATTACTTTAAATCTCTGCCCCCCTGGTTATTGACCTCACTGCTAAGGGAAATAGGTCCTTCCTATCCACTCTGTCTCGGCCCCTCATAATTTTATACACATCTATTAAATCTCCCCTCGGCCTCCTCTGTTCCAAAGAAAACAATCCCAGCCTATCCAATCTTTCCTCATAGCTAAAATTCCCCAGCCCAGGCAACATCCTTGTAAATCTCCTCTGTACCCTCTCGCGTGCAGTCACATCCTTCCTTTAAGTCGCTGCACATCACAAGTAAATCATTCCACGTGAATCACTTTGAGGTGTTTGAGACACGTGATGAAAGCAGGAGCGCTGCAGTCACCTGTGGAACTCTGAGTGCATGACCTGTTTGTGATTCGACCCAAATGGCTTCAATACATGAAAATCAGTCCCTCCAGTATGATTGAAATCTATCTAGAGCTATACATATATTAAAAATGTTAAAAGTTTATGCACACTACTTGTCCACTTTTTGCATTTATAAGTTGCTGTTCCCCCTGCACACGCCTCCATGAGGAGCAGCAGCCCGTGGATTTTCTCGGTGCGAGCCTAGACTGTGAGTGTTGGCAGACGGTCTGAGGGGGGTGGGGGGGGGGGGAACACCTCTCCAGCAAGAGTCTTTGGCTAATGGTCAGAAGCGGGAAGCTTTACAGATTGTTCTTTTCTCCCCGGTTAGTGCAGGGGTGCGGCGCCTCTTTGTAGCTCCGACCTGCCCTGGCTGAGATGAGCTAACTGTGCGCGCACCGCTCAACCTGGGACCTTCCGCTGGAGGCTGGGCGAGAGTCAGCTTGTCAGACTGTCTGGCTGGATAAGTGCCCGATTCCACTCCACTTCCACATAGTGGGACTTCTTAGAGTAGCATCGAGGGGCCAGGGCTGTCTTAATGCAATGTGCCTTCTAATTAACTTGCGAAAGGGCAATTTTGTCACATTGGGCCATTACACCCTCTTCTCCCTGCACACCCCCCCCCCCAACCAAAACAAGTTCATCTTCCTGACGGTGGTGAGGTTCTGACCTCCTGAGCAAGAATGACTTGGAGTCGGAGAGGGTGCGATGAGCCTTGATTTCAGCACTTTGAGGGTGCAGAGAGCCAGTTGGCTTGCAGTAGTTTGCTGTCGTTGGGGGGGGGAGGTGGACAGCAGGCTGTTGCAAGTGTGTGACCGTTGGTGAGCTGGTGCACGGGAGCAGGTCTGGGCTAAATCATCTGTTTGTTTACTTCCTATTGATCAAGGCGTCAATAATTGAATCGAGCCTTTTCCTTTATAATACAGGGTTGCCTTCTTCCCACTGCACATTGGTGACCATGTGTTCATTGAGGAAGACTGCGTGGTAAACGCTGCACAGATTGGATCCTACGTTCACATAGGGAAGAACTGTGTTATTGTAAGTACGCTGCCTCTTAGTCATGCTCACACAATGTGCAGTCTGTATCTGTGCTGCATCCTCCTGTTATGTAGTTTAGAATAGGAGCCTGAGAGAGGCAGGAGCTTGCAAGGGGGAGTTAGACTGTCTGAGGGTTGGACCTACGCAGGGGTGTTGGGGGTTGTGTGAGAGGGACATGGGGGTGGGGGGGTGGATGGTATACATATAGTTAGAGGGACACGGTAGGGAATGAGGGAGGAGTTCTGGAGACTTGCAAGGAAGGATTTCACGGTGAGGGGGGTAGTTGCATGTTCTGATCCTGTGCTGTTTCTGTGTCTGTTGCTGTGTCTATAAATCAGCCTTTCATCACAGCAGGTGAATCCAAAGCCTGAGCTCACCTTTAACCCACTGAACAGATGTGTCTGTTAATCGCTTGCCAGATGTTGCATGATTCTCTGGTTAATGTCTCGTGTGGCCAGTAGGGACAGCGGAGTGTGTGCAGCCTCAGACAGATGGCGGCTCGCTCACATTATTTGTCTCCCGCTGCTGCCATTCTTCATTCGCCCAAATTGCTGCGCTATCAGTGCACACACACACACACATGCACACTTACACGCGTGCACATACACGCACAGATACACATGCGCATGCACACAGGGCAAGTGCTGGTTGATGATGTCAGGGACAAAGTGTTCAATAGCACATAAGGATCCATAGTGGCTGCTTTTGATTTGAGATAATAAATGACAGCTTAAGGTTTTCTGTCTCCAGATAAAAGGGATTGAGGTATATTTGCCTGTTGTAAATGCGTGCGGTGCTGCTGCTTCTCTCAAGTTCAGGGTAACCTTGTTCTGTCAGTACAAAGTGTTGATGGTTTTACTTCAATTGCAGGAAGAGCAGTTTGTACAGTGAGTCGATGTGACTGGGGGCTGCTGTGCCCAGCTGTTGCTCCCCTGGGCTTAGTAAGTTTATCCAGTGAGTAGCCGAGCTGTACACACTGTGAAGGTCCAGCTTTCATCGCACTTCCTCGGCGCCATTGGGTTAGGGAGGAGGGTGCCACGTGCTCCAGGGTTCCCACTTCCAATCGCCATCCACTGGCCACTGCTGGAAGTGTGGGCGTCAAATGGACTCATTTAACTGGGCTGTCTGGTGTAATCAGTTAGAAGGGAGTCCTTAAACCCTTCTGACCCAGCTTCCGATAAGGATCTGTGTGTCTCGTGCTCATGCACACTTTCTGTTTCCCTTCCCCCCCCTCCCCCCTCCCATCCCAGTGGAACAGTGTAGTGGCAACACGGTGGCATAGTGGTTAGCACTGTTGCCTCACAGCGCCAGGGACCCGGGTTCGAATCCGGCCTCGGGTGACTGTCTGTGTGGAGTTTGCACATTCTCCCCGTGTCTGCGTGGGTTTCCTCCGGGTGCTCCGGTTTCCTCCCACAGTCCAAAAATGTGCGGGTTAGGTTGATTTGGCTATGATAAATTGACCCTTAGTGTTAGGGGGGGATTAAATATGTGGGGTTATGGGGATAGGATGGGATATGTTAGGGGGAATTAAATACGTGGGGTTACGGGGGTAGGGTGGGATATGTGTACTGTGGGGATTAAAGCAGGGACAGGGTACTGGATTTGGATGATCAGCCATGATCGTATTGAATGGTGGAGCAGGCTCGACGGGCCGAATGGCCTACTCCTGCTCCTAGATTCTATGTTTCTATCTGTCCTGGGAGTGTTTTATACTGTTACTGGGTGGCGAAGTCTCCAATCCCCGACACTGGTATCCCTCACTTCAAGCCCAACAATTCACCAACAGATAGCAAATTTAAACCGAGCGGGCCATCACCCCTATTAGTCCCTTGTTTCTTTTCCCTTCGGGTGAGCCCACCTGTACAGAGCTAGTGCTTGTTTTGTTTAGGCAGCTTTTGAGAAAGTGGTAAGTGGCTTGCTGGCATCTTGTGATTACCACAATGGGTGTTGGTAAAGTGCTTCATTGGCTGTAAAGCGCTCTGGGACATCCTGAGGTGGTGAAAGGTGCTATATAAATGCAAGTCTTTCTTTATTCTTGAACCTGGGATTAAGGATCTATTTGCGTGTTTGGACTTCTCTTAATCCTGCCTTACTCGGGGTGCAACAGCGACTGGTTCTGTAATCCTGAGCAGTCAGGAGTGTGATGGAATACTCTCCACTTGCCTGGATGAGTGCAGCTCCAACAACACTTGAAGCTTGACACCATCCAGGACAAAGCAGCCGCTTGATTGGCACCCCATCCACCACCTTAAACATTCACTCCCTCCACCACCGGCGCACCGTGGCTGCAGTATGTACCATCTACAAGATGCACTGCAGCAACTCGTCGAGGCTTCTTCAGCAGCACCTCCCAAACCCAGAACCACTACCACCTAGAAGGACAAGGGCAGCAGGCACATGGGAACACCACCACCTCCAAGTTCCCCTCCAAGTCACACACCATCCTGACTTGGAAAAACATCGCCGTTCCTTCATCGTCACTGGGTCAAAATCCTGGAACTCCCTCCCTAACAGCACTGTGGGAGTACCTTCACCACACGGACTGCAGTGGTTCAAGAAAGGCAGCTCACCACCACCTTCTCAAGGGCAACTAGGGATGGACAATAAATGCTGGCCTTGCCAGCGACGCCCACATCCCGTGAATGAATTAAAAAAAAAAAGAGTTTTTGCCTCAATTGTCCTGTTAACGTTTTTCAGATTCCTTTCTGGTGCTATTTTCTATTGTACATCTGCAGCATCTGTTTTTTTTCTAGCGTGCTTCTCTATTTGTCTCAATACCCGGTTATACGTTGCAGTTTGTTGTATTGTCTTGGAGGGCGGGAGTGCGTTCTCTCTAATGCCTTTATCTCCCCTCAGGGTCGCAGATGCGTTCTGAAGGATTGCTGCAAAATTCTGGACGACACTGTCCTCCCGCCGGAAACTGTGGTCCCGCCTTTCACCGTCTTCTCGGGCTGCCCAGGTGGGTACATCGAAACACGAGCATCACGTGTGCGATAGCTGGGACTGCACCCGATCGCCAGGGTCCGCAGTGGTCACCCACTGGGGAGGGGAGGGGAGGTGAGGCAGCCATGTGTCCCGCAGTTAATGGGCTGGGTAAAGTCATGTGATTGCGCCGATTGGTTTCTTTGTAATAATGTGGCATTAGATGGGGAGGCGGATACGGGGAGGAAATTAAGCATAGTTGCAGACACTTCCACACTCCCGACAGACTCGGTGCCATGTACGATCAGATAGTTAAATACTCGCAGCTGAACCTAATGGTTTCCAGAATCTTCAACCGGTTTATAATTTCTCTGCTGTACTTTGAAGGGGTGGATATTAATATTGGGACCCATAGTAAGAGGGAAAGCCTCCACCCACCCTTCTCAAATGATCTGACTGTGAGAGAGAGAGTGCTTTACGCTGCTTCTAGCCACGCTGTCCCTGACCTGGGAGTGCTTGATGCTGACGCTGGGTATCTGAAGTGGATACAGCCATTCCCCAGCACCCAAATCCTTCCCACTTGCTTTGAATTATTTGCCTCCTCACTCGTGGGTATAAATCGTGTGTGTTGTGCAGTGTCCTCGTCCCTTCAAGGTGACAGCTGTGGCTCAGTGGGCAGCACTCTCTCGCATCTGAGTCAGAAGGTTGTGGGTTCAAGCCCCACTCCAGAGACTTGAGCATAAAATCCAGGCTGACACTCCAGTGCAGTGCTGAGGGAGCGCTGCACTGTTGGGAGGTGCCGCCTTTTGGATGAGACGTTCTTAAGTGAACGTAAAACATCCCATGGCACTGTTTCGAAGAAGAGCAGGGGAATTATCCCCGGTGTCAAGGCCAATATTTATCCCTCAATCAACATCACTAAAATGGACTATCTGGTCATTATCACATTGCTGTTCCTGGGATCTTGCTGTGTGCAAATTGGCTGCTGCATTGCCGACATTACAACAGTGACTACACATCAGTTTGGGAGGTCCTGAGGCTGTAAAAGGCGCTATAGAAATGCAAGACTCTTTCCTTTTTTTAAATACAATAGCAAAATACTGCAGATGCTGGAAATCTGAAATAACAACAGAAAATGCTGGTGTAGCTTCCAAAAGCTCTTATAATAATTTGTCCGTGACTACACAAACCACTCTGGGTCCAGGTATATTGTGTATGAGTAAAACAGGTTTATTAAGCATTAAACATCCAGTACAAAGAAGTAATACTTAGAAGCATAGAAGATAAGAGCAGGAGTAGGCCATTCGGCCCCTCGAGCCTGCTCCGCCATTTAATGAGATCATGGCTGATCATCCAAATTCAGTACCCTGTCCCTGCCTTCTCCCCATATCCCTTGATCCCTTTAGCTTTAAGAAATATATCTAACTCCTTCTTGAATACATTTAATGAATTGGCCTCAACTACCTTCTGTGGTCGAGAATTCCACAGGTTCACTACTCTCTGGGTGAAGAAATTCCTCCTCCTCTCAGTCCTAAATGGCTTACCCCTTATCCTTAGACTGTGACCCCTGGTTCTGGACTCCCCCGCCATCAGGAACATCCTTCCTGCATCTAGTCTGTCTAGTCCTGTTAGAATTTTATAAGTTTCAATGAGATCCCCTCTCATTCTTCGAAACTCCAGCGAGTATAAGCCCAATCGACCCAATCTCTCCTCATACGTCATTCCTGCCATCCCAGGTATCAGTCTGGTGAATCTTCGCTGCACTCCCTCCATGGCAAGAACATCCTTCCTCAGATAAGGCGACCAAAACTGCACACAATACTCAAGGTGTGGTCTCACCAAGGCCCTGTACAACTGCAGCAAGACATCCTTGCTCCTGTACTCGAATCCTCTCGCTATGAAGGCCAACATACCATTTGCCTTCTTAACCGCCTGCTGCACCTGCATGCACTTAACAAGGAGATAGTCACAGTCTTGTTCGTTTGAGTCTCGGCGTTCCTTCCGAGTGACTGTGGCGCGGTCTCTTTATTCTCTTGCTGTTTTCTCGTGACTGAAGCTCCTTCAACTCTGATTCTTGGTTTGCGCTGCCTTCAGTGTTCAATATCTGTATCTTTATACACTTTCCCTTCCTTTGCCTACGTGACTGCAATCAGCTATCTGACACCTGGTACATGTTTTATGACCTTGTTGACCCCACTCGGTCTCGCTTTGTGCATATCAAAGGGCCCTTTATCTTTAGATGTTCTCTTTCAAAGACCATCTCCCAAGATGTTGTCTAAACAGTCTGTCCATTTTATAGTGTTATCACTGAGGGGTGCCTTCAATTTCTCTCTCTCCTCTTCTCTTACCTCTTTTCTATCACATTACTGAATACCACAGTCCTGACAGTCTCCATAAACTTAGCATTCCATTACTTCAGTAATTGAAAACAGAGCGAGTTTCAGTCAGGTTGGCATAATTTCCCATCCTGCTTCTCTCTCAGCCATTCGCCATTTTATATGGGCTTTTAACATACAATTTCACATATTATAGTTATACAAAAATGTTTACTGAATCATACAAATCCACCCTATCCTACACTGGAAACACTCTGCAGGTCAGGCAGCATCTGTGGAGAGAGAAACCGAGTTAACGTTTCAGGTCTGTGACCCGTTCCCTTCCTTCTCTCTCTAAGAGGATTGCAGTCTATGTTGTGGGCCGAGGAGAGAGGGTCCTACTTTAAATGGGTTGTTGTGTTTTCTGACAGGCCTTTTTGCTGCCGAACTCCCAGAGTGCACGCAGGAGCTCATGATGGACGTCACAAAGAGCTACTACCAGAAGTTCCTGCCATTGTCTCAGATATGAGACGGGCCTTTTCTCCCGAGCACCACGAGTACAGGTACGGCGAGGGGAGGGGAGGGGACCTGCGTTAGTGAAGCTCCAGCTCTAGGTGGAAGCCTGTAAACGCATGAATGCAGAATGAGTGCGAGACCAGAGTTCAGTATTTAACAACAACAGCTTTTCTTTATATACAAGGGGGGGGGGGGGGGGCGATGGTTGTGGGGCTGGAGGAGATTACAGAGTTAGGGTGGGGCGAGGCCATGGCAGGATTTGAAAACATGGATGTGAATTTTGAAATTGGGGCGTTGCTTAAACTGGAGCCAATGTAGGTCAGCGAGCACAGGGGTGATGGGCAAGCAGGACTTGGTGCGAGTTAGGACATGGGCAGACGAGTTTTGGATGACCAAGTTTACGTAGGGTAGAATGTGGGATGCCAGCCAGGAGTGCGTTGGAATAGTCAAGTCTAGAGGTAACAAAGGCATGGATGAGGGTTTCAGCAGCGGATGAGCTGAGGCAAGGGCGGAGACGGGCGATTTTACGGAGGTGGAAGTAGGCTCCTCTTGTTTCTCTCCAGCCCCCTCTGTAGCCGTGACCTTGGCCTCCAGGGTAGATTTGAGGTGTGGCTGGTTTTGCCTTCAGATCCCCGGTGTTGTCTGTGCTGGCTGAATCCAGCAGCTTTCATTTTCTTCATGATTTGCCTGCCTCTCTTTCAGCTCCTGCAGAAATGTTAATTTTTAAATCTTTCCCTTTGGAAGGTGTTGATCTGTTCTCGCCTCCTCTAATTGCCCCAAAACAACCTAGAAATCGCTCTCCCCTGGATTCTAATGAGACGTGCCGGGCCAGGGGTGAGCGAGCAGATGCTGTGACGGCCTGGCTCAGTTAGTCAGTAGCACTGTCCCCACTGGCTCAGAAGGGTTCCAATTGAACTAGAACTTGAGCAAATAATCGGGGCTGGCGCTCCGGTTCAGTGCTGAGAGAGTGCTGTATTGTCAGAGGCGAATGAAGAACGGGAGGTGATCTCATTGAAACATACAAAATTCTGAGGGGGTTTGACAGAGTAGATGCTGAGAGGCTGTTTCCCCTGACTGGAGAGTCTAGAACTAGGGGGCATAGTCTCAGGATAAGGGGTCGGCCATTTAAGACTGAGATGAGGAGGAATTTCTTCACTCAGAGGGTTATGAATCTTTGGAATTCTGTGCCCCAGAGGCCTGTGGATGCTCAGTCATTGAGTATATTCACGGCTGAGATAGATAGATTTTTGGACTCATGGGGAATCCAGGAATACGGGGATAGTGCAGGAAAGTGGAGTTGAGGTCGAAGATCAGCCCTGATCTTATTAAATGGCGGAGCAGGCTCGAAGGGCCAAATGGCCGACTCCTGCTCCTAATTCTTATGTTCTTAGGTGCCGTCTTTCAGGTGAGACATGAAACCAAGGCCCCATCTTTCTGTTCAATGGCTATTGAAGGCCCCAGATCCCATGGCACTATTTGTAAAAGTGTACGGAGTTCTGTGTCCTGACGAACACTCTTCCCTCAACTAGAACCTCCAACAGCACATTAACTGGTCGTTCCTCGCAAATATTTGTCTGCGATCATGCTGTATGCAAAATGGCTTCAGTATTTAGCTACATAACATTGACTGGTGCGCAGTGATTCACTGTGAAGCGCTCTGGGAAGTTTCTGATAAAATGCTATATAAATGCACGACTCTGCACTGAACTAGTACTCTCGTACCCACTCGCGCGCGCGCACACACACAGTATTTCCACCCTATAATTCAACACCGCCCCACACACTAATTTCCTGATTTTGATGGAACAAGTGTTTACATACATAGTATTTACAGCACAGAAACCGGCCATTTCACCCAACAGGTCGTGCCGATGTTTATGCTCCACACGAGCCTCCTCCCACCCGTCTTCATCTCGCCCTATTGGCAATTTCACTCCGAGAGGACACCGGGTAGAAGTGCAAGTGGCACACAGCAGGGCTATTGAGCACGTGTCTGATTTTAAACCAGACAGTCTGTTGTTTTTTTTTCTGGAAGGGGGAGGGTGTTGGCATCAAGTTATTCAACTGTGGGAGCCATCACGCCAAAATCAGATCCTGTCCCCTCTCTCTTTCCAGAAAGCTGTTGATGCCTGGGGGTCAATTGAAAATTTCAAAACTGAGATTGATAGATTTGGGTAAATGGAGTTAAGATACAGATCAGCCATGATCTAATTGAATGGCAGAATGCTAAACTTGTATCGAACCTTGGTTAGACCACACTTGGAGTACTGCGTACAAATCTGGTCGCCATATTATAAAAAGGATATAGAGGCACAAGGATGATACCAGAAATGCGAGGGTATACCTATCAGGAAAGGATGAACAGGCTGAGTCTCTTTTCTCTTAGAGAAGGCTGAGGGGTGATCTAATGGAGGTCTTTAAAATTATGAAAGGTTTTGGAGTAGACAAAGCGAGTGTTTCCATTTGTGGGGGGAAGGGCAAAACTAGAGGCCATCAATATAAGATAGTCACCAAGAAATCCAATAGGGAATTCAGAAGAAACTTCTTTACCCAGAGAGTGGTGAGAATGTGGAACTCGCTACCACAGGGAGTGGTTGAAGTGAATAGTATAGATGCATTTAAGGGGAGGCTAGATAAGCATATGAGGGAGAAGAGAATAGAGGGTTATGCTGATAGAGTTAGATGAGGAAAGACAGGAGGAGGCTCGAGTGGAGCATAAATGCCGGCATGGACTGGTTGGGCCGAATGGCCTGTTTCTGTGCTGTATATCCTACGTAATCCTATCCTAAATAAACAGGCTCGAGGGGATGAATGGCCTCCTCCTGTTTCTATGTTCCTGCATAGTGCCACTGAGATCAGCTCAGTCAGTTTACTCACTATTTAAACTGTTTTTCCCTTTTTCCAGCACTTAATCAGTGGCAGTATTTGCCTTGTGGGGGCCTTGTGTAAAGGTTTGGTTGGGGGCCCCTACATTTTACTAGACAACGATACTAAATACCAGCTGGTTAATCTGGTGTCAAATCTCCACGTATGATCCTGTTTGCCAACGATAATATAAAAATAGTTACCCAAGTGATCAGGAATCAGCTATTAACAGTGCGCTGGTCTCCTCTCACTGGATCCACTGGGGGTCTCGTGCGATTGCACGATCCTAACGCTGCCCCTTAGTGTCTGTTACTCTACGTGTAAACTATCCGAACTCCTCGACTAGCTCCCAGCCTCTGACCCACTCCTCCTGGGCATCCGTCATTCTATCTTTAATTCTTTTTTTCTCTTGTTGCAGAAGCCACTTCCATTGGAGACTGAAAGCGAATGACTGGACAAACAGAAGGCCTGGACTCTGCCTGGGCTCCCAAGCGATGGAGTAGCTCTAGCGTAGGGAAACCCAGGTCTTCTAAATGATAGCTGCCTTTGCCCTTGGTCTGGTGAAGACTTGCTGCTCCTCCACACTCGGGGAGTGATTCTCTGTGTGTCCGGATAGTCTTCACTTCACCAATTTTAAATCGCAAACTGGCTCTGCTCGGCGCCATAGAAAACCCAGGGCCCGGGAACATACCGTATTTATTTTAAAAATTATTTGTGGTGAAATGTTAAATCACCGAGCTTCCTGCACACACTAACCGGGTCTTGGGCATTAATCCACTTCTAAATTGGAAGAGAGCTTCAGTTGCGGCCGCGTGTAAAGATTGTATGTTTTCTCTCGGAAGAATGCACCCATGTTTGTGTAAAATGCCCTTCAGGCTGACTGCCACCTGCTATTTGCACAGTTCTTGACTGTTTGATCTCCTTAACTAACCAACACCAGTTGGGCTCCCTCCTGATGCAATGCAGGATACAGCTCTCTAGGGGGCAGGATCCTGGGAGGGCATCAGTTGGCATCAAGATGTGCAGCATTGTTTCAGCGCTTTGGCTGTTTCCTGGATGTCGGTGAGAACTCGTGCGCTGGTGGTGCGGGGGCGGGGGGGGGGGGGTTGATCATGAGGGGCCAACCCTTCCATCAAACCAGTGGTGATTCTTAGTTACCTAACTGTATCCAGTTTATGTGACTATTTCATTAAAGACCAACTCCTCAAGCAAGGCATGTTGCCTGATGAAATGGTGTGATTGAAAGGGAATTGGCTTCACGGGGGCAGCAAGGACAGAATTTTTAGTTTGTTTTGTTAGTTGACAGAAAAAGAACAATTCCAGTTTTTGAAGTCACTGCAGGATGCATGCTCTGTAACAAATTGAACCCAGCTGGTAGATACCTGCAGTTAAGGTCTTACATCGTTATATAGCCTTCAATGTCCTCAGTTAGAAGGATTAGAATCCAGATTTAGGGGGCTCGAGGCAAGCAAGTAGGGTGAGAGTTGGTGTTGCTTTTGGGCACTGGGAGCTCTCTGGTCACTGGTTGCTCTTGGGCTCCCTGTGGCTGACGGGCGTTGGGAAGGGTCTCTGGGTACTGTGCGGTTAGGGGGCCCACACCTGGTGCTTTCCCACCTCCAGGGACACCTTCTGCCTCACTCGCTCAGACTGGTCAGTGTCCCATAGGTTCACCTTCGCTGTGGGAGGCATCAGGCTGTGCCATAACTCTGGGGGGTGGGGTGGGGGAAGAGCGTCTCGCTATTTGGAACAAGAGTTGTGCAAGACTTTGGACAGCAGGACAATTGTACACTGATCTTGAAATTGTCCATCAAACCTCTTTTTCTCTCCCTCTTTGGGATGGCCCTTGCTTCCCGCCAGTACTTCTCATTGATAACTTGTTTACAATCTGGGACCAAGCATGTAGGCGAGAGCCTACAGTGTAAAACTCGGTGACTCATCATTGGTGCAACGGTACCAGAAACACACCGGATTCAATTGCCATCGGTATTGCTTCGTGTCTGTATGTATTGTGCCCAGTCCCGGCCATGATGCACATTCTCTTGAGCACAGTTCGAATTCACTGCTGTTGCCACCTGCGTGCATTGCCTACTCTGCCTCCCTCTTTAGAAGGACAGCCGGACTCTCTACCTTATTTTCCCGTGTCAGTTTTACATTCGGACAGGTAAAGACCCTCTGGTCCATCGAGCCTGTCCCACACAACTGCGATACCTTGTGTATCACAACATACACTCTGCACCCCACCCCAAACCACATGATCTGCTGGGAGAGGCGCAAAACCAGGCCAATTTGGGGGGAAAAAATCTGGGAATTCCTCTCTGACCCATCTAGACGATTGAAACTATTCCAGGAGATCACCCTGGCCCTGAATTCCCAGCAGCACCTACCTTCTGTAAGAGGTGATCTCCGCCCCAGCCAGAAACAGGTCCAGCTCTCGCTCGGAGGAATTCAGCGAATCAGCGTCACCGCACGAGACAGCAGCCTGTTCCAGAGGTCCACTATTCTCTGGGAAAAGAACCACCTCCTGACATCTAACCTGGATCTGGCCTTATACAACTTAAATTGGTGACCCCTGGACCTGGCTAACCTATTTAATTCGCCCAGCAGTGTTTCCCTGGCTGGGACACTCCAAGGGGAACCGGGGTACACCAGAGCACAGTTAGGACCCGCTGTGTCAGTCGCATCTTTTAAAGCAGAATTAGAAAGTTTCATGTGTAAATGTAATAAATGTTCATGGTTACCTCTGGTTTTTTGTCCATTGTAAATTCTCTTTTTGAAATATAAATGAAAAATATCAACCGCTGGGGAGTTTATAAAGCACAGAAAAGGGGAAGGGAAGGGAAGGGAAGGGAGGGGAGTATGTACACCGCAGTATCTAGTCTACAACAGAGACTGAAAAAGGGGTACACATAGCAAACCTGAGAATCACACCGCTTTGCAACACAGAAGGAGGCCATTCAACCTGTCGCGCCTGTACCAACTCTCTGAAAGAGAGATCCACTTTTTCCCATTACCCTGCCTTTTCACAATTTTCCTTTTCAAATATTTATGCGCTTCCCTTTTAAACTTTTAAACTGTATTTGGGTGCTCGGTTGGGAGAGTTAGTGCACTAGAAGGATAAGGTTTGAATGGCCCTTTTCCATCCTTGACTGTTCTTGTGTCCAACAGCTACTCTGCCCAGCCTCCGCTGACTGCCAGTGGCTTTTCCCACACCAGCTCTCATGATAGGCTCCTTGAGGGAGATTTTTCAACTTGCGCGAAGTGGTTGGCAGTTTTGTGCTGAGGGCCTCCTCAGTCTGGGTTGGATGAAGCCCAGTGTCTGGCCACCGACCCGGCCCAGCCCACACACTCCACCCTGTCTGTGGGCCAGCTGGTGTAGCCTTGCATCTCACTGTGTTGCACGTGCTCCCCGAGTGAGCCCACTGCTGAATTAGCCTGCACTGGGCATATTTGGGTGGGATGTGTGTGGTATGTTGGAAAACGGCCCCATCAGGGGCTGGGTGGCACCGTTAGATAGATTAGGGTAACAATCTAACCAGTGTTAATGAGAGATGTTGATCAGCAAAGGGAACTGAAGTTGAGCTTGCACAACATACCCTGCCCCGCCCTCGGTACACCCCAAATACCCCGCCCCGCCCTCGGTACACCCCAAATACCCCGCCCTCGTTACACCCCAAATACCCCGCCACGCCCTCGGTACACCCCAAATACCCCGCCCCGCCCTCGGTACACCCCAAATACCCCGCCCCGCCCTCGGTACACCCCAAATACCCCGCCCTCGGTACACCCCAAATACCCCGCCCGCCCTCGGTACACCCCAAATACCCCGCCCGCCCTCGGTACACCCCAAATACCCCGCCCCGCCCTCGGTACACCCCAAATACCCCACCCCGCCCTCGGTACACCCCAATACCCGCCCCGCCCTCGGTACACCCCAAATACGCCGCCCCGCCCTCGGTACACACTAAATAATCTCCCCCGCCCTCGGTACGCACTAAATAACCTCCCCCGCCCTCGGTACGCACTAAATAACCTCCCCCGCCCTCGGTACGCACTAAATAACCTCCCCCGCCCTCGGTACGCACTAAATAACCTCCCCCGCCCTCGGTACGCACTAAATAACCTCCCCCGCCCTCGGTACGCACTAAATAACCTCCCCCGCCCTCGGTACGCACTAAATAATCTCCCCCGCCCTCGGTACACTCCAAATACCCTGCCCCGCCCGTTGTACACCCCAAATACCATGCCCCGCCCTCTGTACACCCCAAATACCCCGCCCCGCACTCGGCACACCCCAAATACCCCGCCCCGCACTCGGCACACCCCAAATACCCCGCCCCGCCCTCGGTACACCCCAAATACCCCGCCTCGCCCTCGGTACACCCCAAATACCCTGCCCCGCCCTCGGTACACTCCAAATACCCTGCCCTGCCCCGCCCCGCCCTCTGTACACACCAAATCACCGCTATTGACTCCTTACTAGGAGACAGTCCTGGGGGTGAAGTTGGTCTTCGGCGATAGAGAATCGGCCGCCCGCCTGAAGTCAAAGAAAATCTGGCGGGTGTAAAACAGGCAGCGTGTTTTGCGCTACTGTCAAAGATAAAATTTCACCCCCCCGGAGCGCGAGTTTGTGAATGTGTTTCCCTCCCCCACCCTTCACCCTGCCATTGGTGGCTGTCCCTTCAGCTGCCTAGGCCCTAAGCTCTGGAATTCCTCCCCTAAACCCCCCTCTCCTCCTCTTTGACCAAGCTTTTGGTCACCTGACCTAATTTCTCCTTGTGTGGCTCAGTGTCAATTTTTGTTGTCTTTCTAGGTTTAAGGTGCTATATAAATGCAAGTTGTGTTCGGGTAAATGTGTATTTCTGGGTACATGAGATCAGAGATGAAATCACCTTCTCTCTCGAATTCCCTCCCCAGACCAGTGTACAGACTCAGTTTAATCACAGATGTGACGGAATTAACTCGTTTGCTCATTTATTTTATGTTCTGAATATTTTTTCAAATGAAAAACCCACTTCACAGAAATATGGGGAGTTGATCAAATTCCGAAGTAATACAGGTGTCACAGCGAGACCCCGGCCTGATCTACAGGCTCAAACTGCCCCTGCTTCCCAGTCTGACAGAAGCTGTTAGTGCTTCAATTCCATGGAGTAAGAGATAAGCGATGGAGCCGAGCAGTAAGGGTTTACACTGACCTGTACTTGCACTAAATGCCTGTTTATCAGACAGGATGTTGCCTGTGAAGGTCACTGTACTGAGCCGAGAACGGAGAGAGGTGGAACTGCTCAGCACTGACTCATCTCAGACTCGTGTTTCTCCTCTCTGCATCTAGTCATAGAAACCACTGCCTGTGTGTCAGGACTTGCAACGCACTCGACCCCACATCCAGCAACAGACTGACAGCCTGGTCTGTCATCCGCTGTGCTCACTCTCATACACAAACAGTCACACTCACACAGTACCAGTCACATGCTCACACTCTCATACAGTCACACTCTCTCACACTCACAGTACCAGTCACACGCTCACACTCACACTCTCATACAGTCACACTCTCTCACACTCACAGTACCAGTCACACGCTTACGCTCACACTCACATAAAACACACGCCGTGCTCAGGCACCATCCAATTTCGTGAATGGGTCTGAAATGTGTGCATTGCCGATGCAGATCTGGGGCCTAACACCTGGTCCAGGCTGGCGCCCTAACCAACACTGCGAGGGGAGACCATTGCGACTGAGATTTTTTTTTAAAAAGGCCAAATGTTCCAAGTGAGCCATGTAGCTGTGGTAAAACCCCGGTTAATACGGCGTCTCTCTTGTGATTGGAGGAGTGCGAGCACCTGGAATCTCACTGCCCACAGAATGTGACGCAGCAGCTGAGGCTGATGGCTCAGCTCACTGCAGAATCACTGCTCAATGTCATCACACATTCTGTCAGCTCAGAGTCGCTGGTGTTTGCTGAATGTTCCTCTGTCTCAGACCTTGTCACCGGTATTTCCTAAGACGTAATTTAACACAGAAAGCACGGAGCGTGCATAAGAACATAAGAAGTAGGAGCAGGAGTCGGCCATACGACCCTTCGGGCCTGCTCCGCCATTCAATAGGATCATGGCTGATCCGAACCTAGACTCACGTCCACTTCCCTGCCCGCTCCCCATAACCCTTAATTCCCTTATCAGCTAGGAAACTGTGTTAGTGTCAGAACCTCTGTTTGTGCCTGTCCAATCTCACTGCCGATCGCACAACTGTGGTAATCCGCAAATTGAAGAGCTAGAGGGGAGAGCGGGAAGGGAGAGAGGCGAGTGGGAGGGGAGCAGAATTAGGAAGGGGAGGATGAGGAGGTCACCATAAAGATCACTAGGGGTAGGAGCACTGGCGACGCCCACCCACTATTTAACATGACCCGTTAGCAACAGAAGGGACAAAACAGGTGATATGGAGTGAGATCAACTCAATGGAGGATTAAGTAGGAGATGGGTAAATTAGAAAATTGAGCACAGATGCTGAGGATTTTTTCTCCAGTCTTTCTCTTCTTCACCCTCCCTGCAATGGACAAACAGCACCAGGCAGTCAGACAGCTCCTGTATTACTCTCAGTGAGATTGCCTCAGTCATCATCTGCCATTTCTATTCAAACTTTACACCTTCAAAGGAAAAAATCAATCTCTGGTTGCAGCAGTAAACCGGTACACTGGGATTGCCCAGTTAGATCTGGCTGGACGATGCCCCTTTAAACACCCCCTGCCTTGCCCCATTAAATACTCCTGCCATTCCCCTTTGAGAAACCTCTGTTTCCCCCTTAAATCTCATTGGGTGGTGGGGAGGTGCTGGCTGGGCTCTGATTGGTGAAGGGTGTTGGAGAGGATAAAGGGGGCGGGCGCGATCGCACTCCCAGTGCGTAGCCGGAGCAGAGCGAGGGGAAGTGGGCAGCCACAACCGCCATGTCCCTGGTGCACCTGATTTTCTGGGCGGGTGGGTGGCCGGCGTAGGGAAGACGGCGCTGGTGCAGCCCTTCCTACAGGAGCGCTTTGTGCCCGAGTACCGGCTCACGGTGGAGGAGCTGCACTGCCTCCGCGACGGAGCCTGGCTCCGCATCAAGATCAGGGACACCGGCGGCAGCGACTCCGTCCCGGCCATGAGGCAGCTGTGCACCCGTGGCGGCGACGCCTTCGCCCTACTCCATTCCGTCGACGAGCCTTCGGGGAGACCAGGGGACTCTGGGAGCAGATCCTGGAGCAGCTGCCGCCCATCGTGGAGGTGGCCAACAAGACGGACATCCCAGCCGAAGAGTGCGGGCTGTCGGCCCAGGATGTTTTGTTTTATTCGTTCCTGGGATGTGGGCGTCGCTGGCAAGGCCGGCATTTATTGCCCATCCCTAATTGCCCTTAAGAAGGTGGTGGTGAGCCGCCTTCTTGAACTGCTGTTCATTGATACAACTGAGTGTCTCACTGGGCCATTTCAGAGGGCAGTTCAGAGACAACCACATTGCTGTGGATCTGGAGTCACATAAAGGCCAGACCGGGTAAGGACGGCAGATTTCCTTCCCTAAAGGACATTAGTGAACCAGATGGGTTTTTATGACAATCCTATAGTTTCATGGTCACCATTACTAATACTAGCTTTTTATTGCAGATTTATTTAATTAATTGATCTTAAATTCCCCAGCTGCCGTGGTGGGATTTGAACTCATGTCTCCAGATCATTAGTCCAGGCCTTTTGGATTACTAGACCAGTAACATAACCACTATGCTCCCAGGCAAACCCATAGTCTGCGCACACCCAGAGTCCGCATAAATCGAGTGTCAGCACCAACCCAGTGTCCGCACAGACCCGCAGTCAGTACTGCGGTTCTTGGGCTTTATCTATCTGCACTTTCTGGGAATTCTGTACTTTACCCCCGAGGTGTCCCTCTTCACCAACACCCTTCAGTGTCTTTCCATTAAGTGTCTTTCCATTAAGTGTGAACTCTTTTCCTTCTTTCCTCCTAAAAGCCGCACCTCACACTTGTCCCCTGTTAAACTGCATTTCCCACTCTGCCCATTTCCTGATCTGTCTGTCTCCTGAAGTCTGCTACTGTTCTCCTCACTGTTCGCCAAATCTCCTACTTTTCCTACATTACAACAGTGACTACACTTCAAAAATAAAATTACTTCATTGGCTGTAAAGCACTTTGGGACGTTCGGTGGTTGTGAAAGGCGCTATAGAAATGCAAGTCTGTCTGTCTTTCTTTTGTGTCGCCTAAATTGTGTTCCCATCACCCTGATCATCTCTATATACTGCGTCTTCCCTTCCCCCTACATTCTACAGACTTTTACAACTCAAACTCACTATCACCTAAACATCACTTCTTCATTGACTTCATCTCGCCTGCTTCCTTCAGTCTGGCTCTGGCACTATGGGTTTGTGCAACAACAACAACTTGTATTTCTATAGCACCTTTAATGTAGTAAAACGTCCCAAGGCGCTTCACAGGAGGGTTATAGAATGTGGGAGGCCAGCCAGGAGGGCGTTGGAATAGTCAAGTCTAGAGGTAACAAAGGCATGGATGAGGGTTTCAGCAGCGGATGAGCTGAGGCAGGGGCGGAGACGAGCAATGTTATGGAGGTGGAAATAGGCAGACTTAGTGATGGCGCGGATATGTGGTCGGAAGCTCATTTTGGGGTCAAATACAACGCCAAGGTTGCGAACAGTGTGGTTCAGCCTCGGACAGTTGCCAGGGAGAGGGATGGAGTCAGTGGCTAGGGAACGGAGTTTGTGGCGGGGACCGAAAACAATGGCTTTGGTCTTCCCAATATTTAGCTGGAGAAAATTTCTGCTCATCCAGAACTGGATGTTGCACAAGCAGTCTGACAATTTAGAGACAGTGGAAAGGTCACCTATTCTAATGTCTCCTTCTCTGGCTCAGTGTCAATGCGTCGGAAATACGGCAGCCAATTTGTGCACAGCAAGGTCCCAGAAACAGCAATGGAATCTTTTATGTCCACCTGAGAGGGAAGACAGGGCCTCGGTTTAACATCTCAGCCGAAAGACGGCACCTCAGACAGTGCAGGGAGTGCTGCACTGTCGGAGGGGCGGTACTGAGGGAGCGCCGCACTGTCGGAGGGGCAGTACTGAGGGAGCGCCGCACTGTCGGAGGGGCAGTACTGAGGGAGCGCCGCACTGTCGGAGGGGCAGTACTGAGGGAGCGCCGCACTGTCGGAGGAGCAGTACTGAGGGAGCGCTGCACTGTTGGAGGAGCAGTACTGAGGGAATGCCGCACTGTCGGAGGAGCAGTACTGAGGGAGCGCTGCACTGTCGGAGGAGCAGTACTGAGGGAGTGCCGCACTGTCGGAGGAGCAGTACTGAGGGAGCGCTGCACTGTCGGAGGGGCAGTACTGAGGGAGCACCGCACTGTCGGAGGGGCAGTACTGAGGGAGCTCCGCACTGTCGGAGGGGCAGTACTGAGGGAGCGCTGCACTGTCGGAGGGGCAGTACTGAGGGAGCGCTGCACTGTCGGAGGGTCAGTACTGAGGGAGCGCTGCACTGTCGGAGGAGCAGTACTGAGGGAGCGCTGCACAGTCGGAGGGGCAGTACTGAGGGAATGCCGCACTGTCGGAGGAGCAGTACTGAGGGAGCGCTGCACTGTCGGAGGAGCAGTACTGAGGGAGCGCTGCACTGTCGGAGGGGCAGTACTGAGGGAGAGCTGCACTGTCGGAGGGGCAGTACTGAGGGAATGCCGCACTGTCGGAGGAGCAGTACTGAGGGAATGCCGCACTGTCGGAGGGGCAGTACTGAGGGAATGCCGCACTGTCGGAGGGGCAGTACTGAGGGAGCACCGCACTGTCGGAGGGGCAGTACTGAGGGAATGCCGCACTGTCGGAGGGGCAGTACTGAGGGAGCGCTGCACTGTCGGAGGGGCAGTACTGAGGGAGCGCTGCACTGTCGGAGGGGCAGTACTGAGGGAGCGCTGCACTGTCGGAGGGTCAGTACTGAGGGAGCACCGCATTGTCGGAGGGGCAGTACTGAGGGAATGCCGCACTGTCGGAGGGGCAGTACTGAGGGAGCGCTGCACTGTCGGAGGGGCAGTACTGAGGGAGCGCTGCACTGTCGGAGGAGCAGTACTGAGGGAGCGCCGCACTGTCGGAGGGGCAGTACTGAGGGAGCACTGCACTGTCGGAGGAGCAGTACTGAGGGAGTGCCGCACTGTCAGAGGTGCCATCTTTTGGCTGAGACATTGGCTGTGAATCATCATAGAAATTTACAGCACAGAAGGAGGCCATTCGGCCCATCTTGTCCGTGCCAGCCAATAAAGAGCTATCCACCCTAATCCCACTTTCCAGCACTTGGTCCGTATCCTGGTAGGTTACGGCACTTCAAGTGCATATTCAAGTACTTTTTATAATGCGATGAGGGTTTTTGCCTCTACCACCCTTTCAGGCAGTGAGTTCCAGACCCCCACCATCCTCTGGGTGAAAAAATTTCTCCACAACTCCCCTCTAAACCTCCGACCAATTACTTTAAATCTATGCCCCCTGGTTATTGACCCTTCTGCTAAGGGAAATAGGTCCTTCCTATCCACTCTATCTCGGCCCCTTATAATTTTATACACCTCAATTAGGTCTCCCCTCAGTCTCCTCTGTTCCAAAGAAAACAACCCTAGCCTATCCAAAATAAAAACAGAAAATGCTGGAGATACTCAGCAGGTCAGGCAGCAACTGTGAAGAGAGAAACATAGTTAACATTTCAGGTCGATGACCTTTCGTCAGAACCAGTCTATCCAATCTTTCCTCGTAGCTAAAGTTCCCCAGCCCAGGCAACATCCTCGTAAATCTCCTCTGTACCCCCTCTAGTGCAATCACATCTTTCCTGTAATGTGGTGACCAGAACTGCACGCAGTATTCTAGCTGTGGCCGAACTAGTGTTTTATACAGTTCAAGCATAACCTCCCTGCTCTTATATTCTATGCCTCGGCTAATAAAGGCAAGTATCCCGTATGCCTTCTTAACCACCCTATCCTGCTACCTTCAGCGATCTGTGGATATGCACTCCAAGGTCCCTCTGATCTTCTTTAATATAAATTCAAGTTCTTTCTTTTTAATGCAAACCCCCTCAGTCCCCGCCTTTTTTGTCCTCCGTTGCCCGGGAACTGGCAGGCAGAGGTTGGGCGGCGCTCTGATTGGTGGGCCGAGTTGTCACTCACAAGCCGTCGCTCCGCAGCCGCCCGGGAGCATTTAAACTGCTCGCTCAGCCAGTTGGCCAATGGGATGCGGCGCCGGAGTTGTATTTAAATGGACTCAGCCAATGGGAGGCGGCGCCGGGGGTTGCATTTAAATAGGCTCGGCCAATAGGAGGGGGCGCTGGGCTCGCTAACTGCCGGCGCTGCGGATTTGAATCAGAGCCCGCGAGTCAGCGGCCGCGGACGAACGCTCCGGACACTTTGTCGCCTGGTCCCGCAGCAGCGCCGAGCCGGACCGCTTCCAAACTCTCAGCCTCCGTCTCCAGGCACAGCTCTACCGGTTCCAGCAGCACCTGAGCCCGCGGCCGCAGCGACCCGGGAGTTACAGGCCCGCGAAACAGGCGCCTCGTTCGGTTTGGGATTTTTTCCCCCTCCTCCTCCTCCTCCATTCAAGCGGTTGAAGAATGAGCGCCGTGTCCGGTAAACCGGCGGCGGCGGCGAAGGCCCCGCCGGCCGGGCCCCCGGCGGTCAAGGACATCCCCGACATCCTGGTCAACCCCAAGACCATGAAGCGCTACCAGCGGGGCCGCTTCCTGGGCAAAGGCGGCTTCGCCAAGTGCTACGAGATCACCGACATGGACAGCAAGGAGGTGTTCGCCGGCAAGATCGTCTCCAAGACCCTGCTGCTGAAGCCGCACCAGCGGGAGAAGATGTCCATGGAGATCTCCATCCACAAGAGCATCAGCCACAGCAACGTGGTGGGCTTCCACGGCTTCTTCGAGGACGAGGACTTCGTCTATGTTGTGTTGGAGCTGTGCAGGCGGCGGGTGAGTGAGGGGGAGTGAGCCCGGGGTGGGGATTGGGGGCTCTGAGCTGCCGGGCCCCCCGGGGTGGGGATTGGGGGCTCTGAGCTGCCGGGCCCCCCGGGGTGGGGATTGGGGGCTCTGAGCTGCCGGGCCCCCCGGGGTGGGGATTGGGGGCTCTGAGCTGCCGGGCCCCCCGGGGTGGGGATTGGGGGCTCTGAGCTGCCGGGCCCCCCGGTACCGGGGCCGGCCGAACAAAGGATCCCGGCCCTGGAACCAACTGTAGCCATTTCCCGGGCCGCCACCAATCAGAGCGGCTCCTGCGGCCCGGGCTGGCCACAATGTAGCGGCTGGAGCCGCTGGGATTCCCCGCTCGCCCCGTGTCTCCCCCCCGGCCCCGGGCCGCTCGCCCCGTGTCTCCCCCCCGGCCCCGGGCCGCTCGCCCCGTGTCTCCCCCCCGGCCCCGGGCCGCTCGCCCCGTGTCTCCCCCCGGGGTTAGTCCCGGCCCCGGGCCGCTCGCCCCGTGTCTCCCCCCCGGGGTTAGTCCCGGCCCCGGGCCGCTCGCCCCGTGTCTCCCCCCGGGGTTAGTCCCGGCCCCGTGTCTCCCCCCGGGGTTAGTCCCGGCCCCGTGTCTCCCCCCGGGGTTAGTCCCGGCCCCGTGTCGGTCGCCTCCCCATTGGCGACTCTTTTAAAGGGAGTTGATATTTAAAAATCCGGCGGCTGGGAGCGGGTTGGCTGGCGGGCGTGAAGAGGGCGGAGCCTCCCGGCCAGCGACTGAATCAACTGCGGCTGTTGCAGCTTTTCCGGCTCCCCCGCTCTCTCCCCTCCCTCCCCCTCTCCCCCCCCCGCTCTCTCTCCCCCCCCCCCCCCCCCCTCCCCTCCCCCTCCCCCTCCCCCTCCCCCTCCCCCTCCCCCCCCCCTCCCCCTCCCTCCCTCTCTCCCCCTCCCTCCCTCTCTCCCCCTCCCTCCCTCTCTCCCTCTCTCCCTCTCTCTCCCCCTCCCTCCCTCTCTCTCTCTCTCCCCCTCTCTCCATCCCTCCTCTCCACCAATTCACCCACTGGCTCAGCACTAGGGCTGTTGCTCCCACCGGTCTCCGCAGGCTCCGGGTCCCCGGGAGACTTCCCACGTGTTGTGGACCGGGTTCGGGCAGTAATTCTCCTCCGCCCAGTGCACCCCTGGCCATCCTCGCACAATGCACCCTTCATAAACTGGAGGTGATCCAAAACCTGACTGCCGGTGTCCTAACTCTCACCAAGTCCCGTTCGCCCATCTCCCCTGTGCTCGCTGACGGTTAAGCAACGCCGCGATTTTAAAATTCTCATCCTTGTTTTCAAATCCCTCCATGGCCTCGCCCCTTCCCATCTCTAATTTCCTACAGCCCCACAAACCCCCGACATATCTGATTCTGGCCTTTAAACGTCCCCAATTTTAAATGGTGTGCTCATTGGCGGCTGTGCCTTCAGCTGCCGAGGTCCTAAGCTCTGGAATTCCCTCCCTAAACCTCTCTGCCCCCCTCTTCCTTAAGACGTGCCTTAAACCTTAAGACCTGCCTTAAAACCTACCATTGACCAAGCTTTTGGTCACCTGCCCTAATATCTCATGATGTGGCTCTGTCAGATTTGTGTTTTTTTGATAGCACTCCTGTGAAGCGCCTTGGGAAGTTTTATTACGTTAAAGACGCTATATAAAACTAAGTTGTTGAAACTTTTTTCTTTCTTTAAACCATCTTTTTGATAGTGATGATAAAACAGAAATGTCTGTGTCCAGTCTTTGTTAGAATTGCACAAGAGGCGGAAGGCAGTCACTGAGCCCGAGGCCAGGTACTACCTGAGGCAAACCATCCTAGGCACCCAGTATCTGCACAACAACCACGTTATCCACCGAGATCTGAAGTTGGGCAATCTCTTCCTCAATGACGACATGGAAGTGAAAATAGGTAAAGCGTTGCACAATGTCCTGTCCATGTGTCGGTACTGCATGGCTGGTCCTGTAGCTAACTGACACACTCTGCCAAATGTTAGTTCTCTACAAAACTCGCATGCACAAACTTGTGTTTATTTAAAAAAAAATCAAATTCACATGCTCATGGAATGCCTTCCCATACATCACACTGACGAGGGAAGTGGAGCAGTAGAGTGTGGGGCTAATTTTCCTCAACTGAAGAAGAGCAGGGGAGTTCTCCCCGGTGACCTTGTCAATATTTATATCTAAACCAACATCACAAAGATTATCTGGTCATTATCACATTGCTGTTTGTGGGACCTTGCTATGCGCTGATTGGCTGCCGCGTTTCCTACATTACAACAATGACTACACTTCAAAAGTACTTCATTGGCTGTGAAGCGCTTTGGGATGTCCTGGGGTTGTGAAAGGTGCTGTAGAAATGCAGGTTTTTTTTAAACTGGTGCAAGTCATTTCTTGAGTGCTAAAAGTTTAAGAGCTAGCGCTAATCTTGCCAGGTTGCTGCCGTTTTACGCACTCGGGTGTTCCCTGGATCAGCCCAGGTGCATTATTATTCATCGGTCCAGCTCTGGCATAAGGAGCACCAGTGGTGGGTGGGAAATTGGGATAATTAAAGGGGAATGTTGCCACAGGTGTGGCAATTTCTGAGCGCATTTCAATCCATTTGCCATGGCTGCAAGGGGCCACACCCACTCCCTCCTTTTGAGGCTGCAGCTGACTGCTTCTCTCTCTGGCCATGCCAGCTCTATGCTGCATGTTAGTCAGTGGCATGGTGCAGCACTGCATCTGACTTTCTGCTGATCCAGTCCCTGTGAAGATGCTCGCCACCCCAGCTGTCGGCTCGACCGTGGCTGCATATGTGGTCGGCATGTTGAGTGGTCAATTGGGCTTTGGGGGTCTAATGACCATTCTGACATGCCTGCCTTTGTGCAGTGCCAGTGAGATGGTTAGGGTGCTTCTGAAGAGCCATCCAGCATAATGGTTAGTCTGGCCTTTCACATGTATCTGTCATTGGCCCTTGCTGTCACAAACTTGTCTCTGCATATGCTAATCAGTCTGCCAATGTGAATTCTGGTCTGTGTTCAGATGAGCGTATTGGTCGAGTGGGCACAGAGCACCTTGTGCTCTCCGATCTCCCTCTGGTAGTGGTGGTCCTCTACTTCCTTGGATGGAGGGATTCCCACTGGGAAACCAACTGATAATCAAAAAGGATGGGTAAAGACCAGCTGGGCCATTGAGCCTGTCCAACCCTAGCATGGTGCCGCCATTGCCCACATTTTCTACCTTCCCCCCCCCCCCCCCCCCCCACCCCCCCACCCCCCCCCAACCCACACGGCCGAGCAAGCTCCAGGAGGCCAGTAACTGGGGGGGGGGGGCACAGCCCCCAGTGACCCACCTGCTTCCTATATGCAGCCTCATCCTCTTTGGTCGTCTTGTTGGCGTCTGTATTCTCTGTACCACATGACTAAGCATAATCACTGACCTGCGGTGTGGATCGTTTTGAAGGTGACTTTGGCCTGGCCACAACAGTACAGTATGAAGGAGAGCGTAAGAAGACGCTGTGTGGGACACCCAACTACATTGCCCCGGAAGTGATTGGCAAGAAAGGGCACAGTTTTGAAGTTGACATCTGGTCTCTGGGCTGTATTATGTGAGTATTCTATCCTCTGCTGTTGAAGGGATTTCAATCGGGCTTTTAATTGCATCCTACTGACACGTTTTACCCCCACCCCCCCCTTGCAGGTATACACTACTAGTGGGGAAACCTCCGTTTGAAACTTCCTGTCTGAAGGAGACATACCTGAGGATAAAGAAAAATGAATATAATATTCCCAAGGTGAGCACTTGGCACTGAACTCCCATTCTGGGCAAATTTCTTCAAGAACCCACAGGACATGGCTTGAAAGCCTCTGGTGTGTGAAATGGGTTTGGGACAAACTTAAAACCAGTCAGTGGCTGGGAGTCTGGTCTCCTTCAGACTGTCTTGCTGGGGATTAGTTTCCTAAACAGTTTATTGCCTTGTTGTAACGTTGACTGCCCACATGCAGACTTCAAGGACGATACCAGATCGGAGCGGGTGCAACTATCGAGAAAGGCTGAATAGGTTTGGGCTCTTTTCTCTCAAAGAAAAGTCTGAGAGGTGACCTGATCGAGAGGTCTTTTAAATTATGAAGGTGTTCGATTAGGGTAGACGTAGAGAAGTTGTTTTGGCTTGTGGTGGAATCCAAAACTAGGAGCCATGAATAAATCCAATAGGGAATTCAGGAGAAACTTCTTTACCCAGAGAGTGGTGAGAATGTGGAACACAAGGAGTGTTTGAGGCAAATAGTATAGATGCATTTAAGGGAAAGCTAGATAAGCACATGAGGGAGAAAGGAATAGAAGGATATGCTGGTAGGGCGGGAGGAGGTTTGTGTGGAGCATAAACACTGGCATAGACCAGATGGGCCAAATGGCCTGTTTCTGTGCTGTAAATTCTATGTAATAAACTTTTCTCCACGTTCCTTTCTAAACTTTTTTCCAGCACGTCAACCCTGTGGCTGCCAGCCTCATTCAGAAGATGCTCCAATCCGATCCGAGTGCGCGGCCCAGCATCCATGAGCTGCTGAATGACGAGTTCTTCACGTCCGGCTACCTGCCTGTCCGGTTGCCCACCACCTGCTTGACTATGGCTCCCAGGTTTTCTTTGGCTCCTGGTGGGATTGACTCCAGCATGAGGAGGCCACTCACTGAACTCAACAAAGGTACCGTCCACTGGGCAGCGACGGGATGGCCCTTCACACCTCTAGCATTGTATGTCCCCCTTGGTGCTCACGCACACTGTATTTGCATGAATTAAGAACCGCATAATCTAGGACCAAGAAGATCCATTTAACAGCATCTTCCCTCCTAGTCCAAATGATCAGTGTGACTGAGCTCACTTGGTGTATTAGTATCGTACATTATAGAGAACAGTTATGAATTGCAGCCAACACACTTGTGTGATGCTCATGATCTCACTGGTCCTTCACCCTAATGTTACACAAGAGTCTCTCTCCAGACACTGGAGTTTGGAAGGAAGGGATCTGTAATTGTACTGTTGGCTGTTCACTGTTGAAGGGGGAACGCTGTCTGAAAACTTCACGCACCCAAAGCTTTACAGTGGTCCCAGTGACACCACTGCAGCTGCCAGTTGGATTGTAGGGTGTTGTGTTGGGGTTTGGGGTGGGGTTTACTGAGTGTTCTGTTTGCAGGTGTGGTCTCTGACTAGTGGTTTGTGCATATTGGGCAATACACCAACACTGCATTAAAGATGCTAGGGTCTGTGTCCCTCAACCCAAGCTGTCGAACAGCACGCTGACCACATCCACTGTGCTCTTAAAGAATGAGGTTTGAAAGTGTCAAAAGGACCATTTGTTATCTACCAATCACTGGACCTTTTGGGATCCAGCTGAAGAGGAGGACATGTTGCTGCCTCTGGTCCAAGTTTGCTCTTTCCCAGCACGATGGTTCCAATCTTATCGAGACAGTCCACTGGTAATTCACTTCCCCATATGGCTTGTGATTCTGTAATTGTCAGTCTTGTTTTTGAATGATTGATTTTCTAACGTTAATCCAATAGATGTTCCAGCTGGTGACAAACCAGGCAAGTCTGAAGATGATGATGGTGTGGCCAGGTAAATATTCCCTTACTGCAGGTGCTAGTAGAAATGGGGTCTTGCATTGGGTAGTTTCCTTCCTGCAGATCAACAGAAGCCTATTGACTATTTGGGGAGGGGCCTCTGCTATTGCAATTCTTGAATTTCTTTTCTTGGAGTGGGAGTGGTTCCATATGTGAAAACCCTCCAGTACCTCCAAGTGTCTGTTGTCTATAGGTAACCCTTGACTGAGTGTGTCTGGTTACTTGTCCCTCTGGGGTGTGGAGCTCAATCCTTGTGAACTTCCAGTTGGGTTTGTTAAGTAGTTGGGTTTTGCTTTCCAGATTTCCCCTTCTCTAATCCAGGGATGTGGAGGCCATACATAATGGGCCCCTACCCAGCTGAGTGGTACTGACTGGGTGGAGACCAGGGATTGAACCTGGGAGGCTGTGTGGTTCTTTGCTGCACAAGATGATGCTAATGTGCATTGAGTTGTTTGAGGTCTTAAACTGTCCTAAAGACCTGTCTTATTTTATTGATCAGAGTGTTGGAAAGTGCAGTTGGTTTGGTCCCACCCTGATCTGCCGTCTATATGAATGGACTTGGTCCTTTATCACTCATGTCATGGGTAGACTGCTCCAATATTGGGGAGGGAAAGAGAACAAAGCAACGAGATTAGATGGTGCTTCTTGAGACTATCCAGTTGTAACACTGACTATAAATTTCTAGGACTCTAGTAGGTTACAGCTGTCTTGCTCTAAATCTACAAAATGCTTCTGACTGAGAAAGCAAATACTTGTATTTATATGGTGACTTATCTCTCTATCTCGAGGACTTTGACTTTGATTAGATAGCAATCCTGGTGCATCACTGTTGCTTTGAGTGATCAAGCCCAGTGATTACTGCACAAGTTCATGAGCAGGTTGTCCTATCAGAGTAGATTGGGCCTATACTCTCTGGAGTTTAGAAGAATGAGATGATCTCATTGAAACATATAAGATTCTGAGTGGGATTGACTGATTGTTTCCCCTGGTTGGAGAGTCTGGAACTAGGAGGCATAGTCTCAGGATAAGGGGTCGGCCATTTAAGGCTGAGATGAAGAGGAATTTCTTCACTCAGGTTGTGAATCTTCGGAATTTTCTACCCCAAAAGGCTGTGGATGCTGAGTCATTGAGTATATTCAAGGCTGAAATAGATAGATTTTTAGATTGTAGGGAAATCGAGGGATATGGGGATCGGGCAGGAAAGTGGAGTTGAGGTTGAAGATCAGCCATGATTTTATTGAATGGCGGAGCAGGCTCGAAGGGCTGTACGGCCTACTCCTGCTCCTAATTGTTATGACGTTTCGTGACTGAACTAATCACTGTTTTCCACAGGGAAGTAGGGGAGTGTAACGATTTCTACCTCTCGGACCTGTTGCAGCAGTTAAACAGCGTAGTAGCGGCGAGGCCAGCTGACAAAGCAGTCATCAGACAAGGTACAGAAACTGTGTTCCAGAAGTGGTGGCTTCTGATGGTGGTGGTGGTGGTGGTGGTGGTGGTGGTGGGGGATTCTAATGGAATTTAGGCCTGGTTGACCTGGGGTGACTCACTCTCGGGGCGCTGGGAGAAGACAGTGCCCCAAGTACTGATGTCCCACCATGTGGCAGTGGGATGGGGCAGAGGGTGTTGGTCATCTCTCTAACCAGGCAATGGTGATGTTTGCTCTGTTAACCTTCTGTGCAATTGTAAAATTCCTGCCTGTTAGTTCAGCAAATTACCTCGATCACTCGTTCAACCAATCAGACTAGCCCTCTTTATTGATTTTTGGGGTGTGTAATTGCATTGTAAACATCCCACTGAGTGTGTCTTGCTGCAAAAGTAAATGACTGCTGCTTAGTAAATTTTTAGTAACTTTTTGATGTGTCGTCCCCCTTCCTACTAGGTGGGCCTGTCTGACTCCTTTCTGTTCCTCCCTTCCAATAGTCTAAGGTTACTGAATCAGGACATGTACTAATGCAGTGTTCATTGTTATTTCCCCCTCTCTCCTGGTAGAGGAGGCTGAAGACCCGGCCTGTATACCGATTTTCTGGGTCAGCAAGTGGGTGGACTATTCCGATAAATATGGCTTAGGTGAGTACCAGTACGGACAGCAGTCTTCAGATGTCGTGTGTATTGCGCTGCGACCGAGAATGTAGCTGTTCGTGTCCGACGTATAGCCTGTGTATTGGATGGCTTATAATCTGATTATTGGAGCACTGGTACCCACGTACCTTGGGCCCTCTCGCCCACCTTCTCTTTGGTCTTTCTTGGTTACCGGCCAGCATTTCCAGTGAGCCTCATGTCTGAGTGAGACTGGATTGGCTTTCCAGGGACCTCAGCCCAACCTGCCTGATCAGTGGAGCAGTTTAATTGGTGTCATCTGTAGGGGAATTGGGAGGGGTCTAATTTGCCTGAATGTGACCCTGTTGTTTGCTGAGGCCCAACAGCCTATTCAGGAAGTGCCAGGGGCAAAACTTGGTGGGAGAAATGGTGGGTTCCAGGGCCGGGATCCTTTGTTCGGCCGGCCCCGGTACCGGGGGGACCGGCAGTTCTGCCTCGGAGCAGGCTTCGCTCGTCCCGCTCACCAGACTAAATCCAGGAGTAAGAGGTCACTAACTTAGCGAGTGGAGATGGGGATCTGTTCTGTCACTGGCCCAGGACCAGAGTTCCCATTCTCCATATTTAAGCCAGTTTGTAACTCTACATCCTGCCACTTGAAGCCTCTGCTATGTGGGTTACTGTCTTGCTTTGGTTCAGGAGTCTTGTGATATCTGGCAGTAGCAGGTGTATTGCGGCCTGTGCAGCATCTGTCCCTTGTCTCCTGGCAGTACACTAATACTGCAAATCCCTCTCTCTCCAGGTTATCAGCTATGTGACAACAGTGTTGGTGTCCTCTTCAATGATTCCACTCGTTTAATCATGTACAACGATGGGGAGAGTCTTCAGTACATTGAGCGCAACATGACTGAGACTTATCTGAACTTCCGATCCTATCCTCCCAGCCTAAGCAAAAAGGTAAGTGCCACAGAGGAATTGTCTGGACTGAGTATCCATTCAACAGGTCATGGTGCGGTACTTGGGCTTGAGGCCCCAGATTTGATATGTGCTGTTGGCCACGGCATTGAATCAATTGTTGAGATTAGCCCAGTTTGCTGCACAAGTGTAGCCTTGGTCCCATTAGGAGAGGGCATTGTTACTCCAAATAGTAATGGGAGCAAGCCTTTGGACTAGTGGGATCACATCCACCTGAGTCAGGTGAGGGTTCGATTCCCACTCCAGGCAGTCCCAGCAGGTGGAGACCAGTGCACCGGCTCTGAATTCCTGGTTGACATCCGGGGGGGGGGGCGGCAGGGGTGGGGAAGGGGAGAGCCCATAAAGCCCTCCCTCAGTGTAGGACTAACCCCACCCCCCCCATCGGCTAGTATAAAGCTGATTACGGCCACGGAAGGAGAGTTCGCGGGCCTGTCAAGTCTGTTAATCAGCCCACGGATCCTTCCACCATTTCACACATTCCCTTGAACAGTGAGAAGATGTGAAACGGCGATCTCTCAGTATGTTGACCTGTGTCTGGGGAAGCAGCAATCTGCTTATTAGCAAACTGATTACACGGGATTAGGGACGGTCAATCAGCTAGGGTTGCTGGTTCCTGTTGGGATTGTGGGTCTCTGGACTGTGGGTGAGGAAAGGATTGGGCTTGGCTGTGATTCCCAGTACAGTTGCAAGCTTGCTGTCTGGGCGCGCAGTCTCGTTGCCAAGGTGTTGGAGGATGCCTGTTGCCTCTGGGACTGTTTGCCCTCTCCCCAGCACGAGTTGGGGACGGGAACAGCTGACCCGAATTGGGTGGCAACAGCGTCGGTAACTGGGAGGATGGAAGGGATTTGACCTGCAGAAGGAATGGTCGGGAGAATTGCTAATGGAATCCCTCTCCCCGCAGGCGACCCTGTTGAAATACTTCCGCAACTACATGAGTGAGCACCTGTTGAAGGCGGGAGCCAACATCACTCCCCGGGAAGGCGACGAGTTGGCGAGGCTCCCGTTCCTGCGGATCTGGTTCAGGACGCGCAGCGCGATCGTCTTGCACCTCAGCAACGGAACCGTCCAAATCAACTTCTTCCAAGTAAGCAGCCCTCTTTAAATCGCTGCTTGTTCACTCGTTTGGAGCCGAGCCATTTTTGCAGGAGAAATAAAAGGAATCTCTTTTGTTTCTCCCCCCCCCCCCCCTACCCCCACCCCCCTTATTCCAGGACCACACGAAGATCATCCTGTGCCCGCTGATGAATGCGGTGACCTACATAGACGAGAAGCGGGAGTTCCACACATTCAAGCTCAGCATGATTGAGGAGCACGGCTGCTGCAAGGAGCTGGCGAGCCGCGTGCGTTACGCACGCACCATGGTGGAGAAGCTGCTTACCACGAAAGCTGTGGCGGCACGGATCAAACCCACAGCATGAAGACCGGAGCTACTGACTGACTGACCTGTGTCTGCCCTACCGGCTAGATTGGACCAATTCTTTCCTCTTTTTTGAGGGGGGTGAGGAACGCCAGACAAAGTTTTATGTAAATAAACCCCATCCTTTTGTAAAGCTCGACTTTTGTATTAAAACACTTTTTTGAAATATCTGAGCTAACGGTGTGTTTTGGATCGAGTTGGGAAGGGCAGACGCATGATGTGTCTCCATTATGTGTAGTGACTTGAGGCAGATGAGATCATGTAAATTGTAAGCTGTACATTGTGTGCCAGCAAACTTGCTTTTTCACTCCTCTCTTTGTGCAGGTGTTCCATTCATGTCCAAATGTCAAAAAGCACTTTACAATCCTGAGTTCCACTGCTTCTCGGGCAGCTGTTGTGTCGTGACCACTTTCTCTGTTTTTCCCACCCCTTATTCTGACACATGAAAACCCTGTTATGATCTGAGATGTGGAGCTCCTGTAGTTGAAGCGCTGCAGGGTATTTGCTAGCTAGTTGGTGCTCTTGAATGGTAGGAAGATGCTGTGACTGAGTCCAGTTTGGTGTATAGTTGCGTTTGGTTGAGACGGAAACGGCACCTCGCACATTGTGAATGTCTGTCTTTTTCTCTGGCTCTATATTTCTATTGCAGAATCTATTGGCCCGAGGACAGCTGGACAAACTTTTTCGGAACAACTTTCTGTACAGCTGTAGACTCTGGTCTCTCTATTTAATGGGAGAACATTTTGTACCTAATACAATTTTTTTTATGTAACATATTTTAAAAAGAAATAAAGATCTGTTCTTCAGTATGTGTTCTGCCTAAAATAATTTTCAGTGCTGATTGAGGTAGAATATGAGTGCAACTCGCACCATTTTAGCAGAGCAACTTGGTGCTGTTCACGGGCATTGGTCCCACTGCTAAATGCATAGGGACCTCTGATGTCCAGGTGGATGCCGAGTGACTGTTGAAGGACCCCACTATAAAATTTGTTCCGATGAGCAGGTCAGGCATCTGGATTGCCAGGTACATCAGGTCCATTTACAGGAGTGGTGAGTGATGTTAAACCAGTGCAACCATAACACCACCCCGCACACCAACAATGGTGTCAATCTGTGTGAAGTACATTCAATTCACTGGGTGTGTGAGGCATATTGCATTTACCGTGTATAGAAAGTGTGTTGAACAGTGAGTGTTTCTACAATTGGCAGAAGAAACAAAGTCCAGCATACATGGTAGTTAGAAATTTATTTACCCTCTGCCTTTAATACAAAAAAGGATTTTTCTGCTGATTTTATTTACAATGTAAACTCATCTATATACAATCAACAATTTAAAGATAAACTTAAATAAAACAGAAGCACTAAAAGGTTTCTATTTGTATAAAATAACAAGCCATATGTTCATTTTTCTCCCTGCTCTATTAAAGTTAGGTGCTAGACTACATTGGCAGTGTTGCTTAAAACACTTTAACATTTGGCATTAATTTGTGTTATTTGCTCTTAAGAACAGTGTCTGAATGGGACAGGGAGTAATAGACTGTGCAATGGGGCATGATCGCACGGCCCTGAAGGGCCGTACCCCACACCAGCTCTTTGGTGTGACTTGGTGCGATCCAGTGACCGGTTCCCTATGATTTAGTGGGCCAGCTGGCTGGAAAATTCTGAATTCCCACAATTTTCGTTCCGTTGAGGGAGGAGAATCGTGGGCATTGCAGTGGTGATTTTTCTGATACGTCCCCCTCACTCTGCGTGAAGCCCTGCTGGTGGTGTGTGGGGGCCTAAGAAAGCCCTGCTTTGCACTGTGGGGGGAGGGGTCTTGGACGACCTCTGCATCTGCCTGCTGGCAACCCAGCACACATTCTCCAGCTCCCAGCCACCACCAGAATTAAATCCCTGCCACTTAATGTCATTTGTGTCCTTTACTCACTAACACTGGTCCAGCCGGAGCCATGTTACTGAAGTGCAAAGCTTGTTAAAGTTTTGCAATAACAAAGTAACATAGCTTTTTAGCATTTATTACAAGGCTCCAATACCATAAGCAGTAACGTAGCACTGAAGGGGTATCTCACTGGAGCGACGTTACTGCTGTTACTATTCCCTGCCCACCAGAAAACCCACCACCTCAGGGACCCCTCTCTCCCGAGTTAAGGAATACCCACATCTTGCCACCACCAGTAAAGATATTTCACTTGCTCCTGATTGGCACTCATATTTTCTTCATTCCTTTGGGACTTTTGAGCCTTAAATGAACAAGGCGTGGTTGTATGAGGTAGGCTAGGTTGAGTGACCGTGGCCTTTGAGCTGAGAGGCAAATGTTTAGAGCAGTCGCTACCAGATACAGCAGAAAGCGCAGCGCTTTACACACCGGCCTTACAGGGATGCTTGCACTACCGGTTCCCCATGCACAGAACTCATCCAGCCAGTCAGATTTACTGTAAACTGGCCAAATTCAACAAGGACTGGTGGTGTAAGTGCATTAGGAACTGCAGTGCCATCGAGAACTGATGGGGCAAGTGTGTCAAGCACCCCGCTAAGCTCAGTGTAAACAGCTTATAACCTACAAAACAGCCAGCAAGCTCACTTTAATGTACAGAGTGCCGATAGACCATTTTAATCTGTAGACTAAAGGTATTGCACTTCAGAAAATTTCCAGTGTTTAATAAACCCTTATTGCAACTATTCCTGCAAACAACCCATTCCTCCACAGCAACCCATTTTTCACCCACCCCCCAAATCTTTGGCACTTTGATTTTCAATTGTATTATTTAAAAAATATACTAAAATCGCTGTCTCTCTCACACCATCCAGCATTACACAAACCAATAGCACAAAGTGTAATCCAACAGCAGCTCAGGCTACTGTGTTACCGAGGAGATTCTCTCCTCCCTCCAAAGGCTTGTCACCGTCATGTATCAGAGCATTAGACGCAGTATGCACACTCCCAATTGTGCAGTGCTCGTTTTAAATCCATGCTGGGGGAAGGCAGCGAGTAGCTGAGCCACGCAGAACCAGCAGCTCTCATGATTTGTGCTGAGTTCGCTGATATCAGCCGGAGGTGGGGTTAGCAGTGGGTCCAACAACAGGCCTCAGCCCCATGGTTCCTGCTCCTGATTGCTATCCACTGCTCCCCCGCCCGCTTCCTGAAAGTGCAACCCAGCAAGGCCTCAATGGCTTCAGGAGGAGCAGGAAATGATGGCAATGCTTATAGACATCAGAGGACGGTAAAGCATTTACTGATGTGAAAAATTACTTTGATTGGTCGGATATAATTCAATTTTTTTTTTAAAAAGCCGGTTGTATTAATTAATCTATATGAAAATAGTCTCTGTGGAAGACACCCCTCCAAGGCACTGGTGTGAGGTCATGCTGCGCTAATGCTATCCTGTAAACGTTTGTGGCTAGTGTCACAACTATCAGAGTCTTCACAAATCAACGGTGCAGTCTGATGACATTTCCAGAATCGACTACACTGTTCCAACATTGTACGGAGAGCTGGACCATCTCGCTCCCCTTTTGAGTTAGTGACTGAGCTTAAGGTTCTTGTTAAGTAACTTGTCGCCCTCCTGATCATGATTCTTTGTTATTAAAGAAACCATTCTTACAGTTCGAAACTATAAATACATGTAATGAAACAATCTGTTGTTCTGGCACCTTTTACCTGCTGCCCTCTAGTCTTAACCTCTGCATCAGTCGGTGGCTATCTGTATGGCACAAGCTTCTTGATTAGTCAATTCTGTTCACGGGAGCATCTTTTCATTTTACACCTGCCCATTTTCCCCCGACTATGCCTCCAGCACACAGTTGGCCTTCCTTAACCAGGAGAGACAGACAGTTTTTCCCCCCCCGCAGTGTTGGGGCCATTGATAGAGGGTGCAGCAGTGTTATGGGTCAGTTTTCTCTCCCTTGCGTCTCAACTCCTCTCCTTCCTGCTCGACAGTCCATTTGGCCACCTGGTAATATACCACCGTGGGTGTGAATTTTAGCAGAGCCGTCTCCCAATCTGCGGTGAACAATTTCACAATTTCTATGGGACTCCTGTCCAATCTTACCCATAAAGTGTTGGCAAAACAGGTTGGTACTGTTGGGGTGGGATGGGAGCTTCCAAGCATAGACAGAAGTTTGTGCCAGTGAAGGGATTAAGTGAGCCAGGTTTCTCCTGTTCTCTGTGGACATAGTCTTGTTCTACTCTACATGAAGCACCTCAGCTTCAGGAGCACTTCCTTCAGTTCCACAGAAGGATACCACAAGCATGCCTGTGCTGCCTGGGGGCATTTCTTCCGACCTCTCTGGCTCTGCAAAGTCTTGACTCTGGTACAGGTGAAGTGCAGTGGTTCATTTGTTCCTGTCTCCAGCTCCCTGGTGATAGTACAGGTGAAAGAGCCTCTCGTGGCTGCATATCCGCATTGCGTTGTGCGTGTGCAACAGCAAGTTTGGGAATCGCGATGTGAAGTACTGCACAAACTGGTCAGGTACCTCTCCCAGTGTCTCCTGTACCTCCAATGGCAGCTCGTGGTAGTGATGTTTCTGTGAAGAACCATTTTTACAACAGATTTGTGAAAACAATCCTTAAAATGTAAAATGTAATCTGATGTGTAAAACAAACACATATATATGTTTTTGTGCTCATTGAGGTAAGTGAGGACCACACTGGGGATTGGAACACTTTCCATTTCCAGCACCCAGCGGCAGCATCAAGGCTCCTATGTCAAGTATAATACAGCCAAATGCAGAGCAAAGTTCCCTCCACTCTGCTCCAATCTGCTTAAACTCAGAAGATGTGCTCCCTACTGCACCAGTGTGACATTTTTCCGTTTCCCACACCAGTCATCCTTGACATTTAGCGCTTCATTAGGGGCTGTCTTATGCTGTTAGCCTATGCTTCATAGAATAGTTCAGCACAGAAGGAGGTCATTCGGCCCATCGAGTCTGTGCCGGCTCTTTCGAAGAGCAATCCAGTTAGTCCCAATCCCCTGCTCTTTCCCCATATCCCAGCAATTTTTTCTCCTTCAAGTATTTATCCAATTCCCTTTTGAAGGCTACTATTCAATCTGTATCCAGCAGCCTATCAGGCAGCGCATTCCAAATCCTCACCACTCGCTGCGGAAAAAAAGTTTTCCCTCCTGTCACCTCTGGTTCGTTTGTCAATCACCTTAAATCTGTGCTCTCTGGTTATCGACCCTTCAGCCATTGGAAACAGTTTCTCTTTATTTACTCTATCTAAACCCCTCATGATTTTAAATATCTCAATCAAATCTCCTCTTAGCCTTCTCTGCTCTAAGGACTGCCCACTATGGACTGGATTGAGACCACCCAAACTAGTTTCACACAAGACCCTAATTAAGTCTGAGGTAAACAACAGTATCAGGTGAAACTGAATGGGTCTTAATTGATGTACAGTAAATCTGCAGCAGACCATGTTTCAAAATTTATACTTTTGTTCATTTTTATGTGTGTTATTGACTATATGTATCTCGACAAACTCTCCAACCTAACGTACCAGCTCACAATCTCTGCTTTTGAGAGTTTATTCTGCTGTGCATCCGTCCCCAGTCCAAGGTAAAGCCATCAGCTATTGCAGGCCTATTCCCCGGGATTCCCTTCTGTCTTGCCACATCTCTCCCCATGTCCAAAAGCCTCCTTAAACCTACCCCTTTAAACATGGCTTTGGTCACCTCCCCTGACTCTTCTAACTCTCGCTTGATGTTCAAAGCCCTTTGGGATGTTTGGCTACGTTACAGACACTATATGAGTGTAAGTTTTTGTTGTGGCTAACAGTAAAGCCTGTTCCTCACCTTATTTCTCATGGCTCGGAGAAGGTCACGCACAGAGTTTCCTTTGTACGTCCGAAACTTTCTCAAGTCTTGGGAAGAACAAGGAAAAATATAATCAGACTGTAAACCGGGTCGTTGCTGTATTTCTAACTGTGAATTTCCAGTGTTAAACAGCATCATCCACCGTGCTGGGTACCTCACCTGTTTGCAGGGGGACGGAGATGTGCATCCTCCAGTTTGTTCTCACCACCATTCTTCCACCGCACTCCAATCTACCAACTATTGGCCCTTCTGATGGTTCCTTTTCGATCCGGTCACTCACATCCTAATACAACACAAAGCAATCGTTGAACGTGGCATTTCAGTACAACAACTTACCAGTGTTATGTTTCATAAGAACATAAGAATTAGGAGCAGGAGTCGGCCATACGGCCCCTCGAGCCTGCTCTGCCATTCAATAAGATCATGGCTGATGATCGACCTCAACTCCACTTTCCCGCCCGGTCTCCATTTCCCTTGATTCCCCTAGAGTCCAAAAATCTATCTCTCTCAGCCTTGAATATACTCAACGACTGAGCATCCACAGCCCTCTGGGGCAGAGAATTCCAAAGATTCACAACCATTCACGGGCTTTTTTTTACAGAGGCCGGTGTCGGGAGCAACAGGAGAGAACAGTGAGTATTTAAACTCACTTTCGCGAGCTTTTTTACAGAGGCTGGTGTCGGGAGAGAACAGTGAGTATTTAACTCATTTTCGTGGGCTTTTTTTAACAGAGGCCGGTGTCTGGAGCAACAGGAGAGAACAGTGAGTATTTAAACTCACTTTCGCTGGCTTTTTTTCAGAGGCTTACCAATCTCACAGACCGGGGGCGGCGTTCCAGAGCCACGTCACGATTCAAAAAGTGATGCGGGCAAGAGGAAACAGCTGATTGGGTGAGTACGGCCAGGTGAGTATTTATACTACTCTATAGTTTGACAGTTAAGGTTAATAGTTTATAAAGTTTAGAAGGACTTAATTTTTGTGGTTATAGTTTCTAAGGTCTCTGTTGTGTAGCGGGGAGTGCAAGTAAACAAGGGCCCTTGAGTATATCATTTAATTGTAGTGTAATTAGTGGTATTGATTTGATTTAAATTAATTTAAATTAATTAAAGGATAAGTCATGGCAGCACAGCTCGGCCCCGTGGCATACTCCTCCTGCACTATGTGGGAAATCAGGGACACTTCTTGTGTCCCTGACGACCATGTGTGCGGAAAGTGTATCCAGCTGCAGCTACTGGCAGACCGCATTGCGGCGCTGGAGCTGCGAATGGATACATACTGGAGCATTCGCGATGCTGAGGACATCGCGGATAGCACGTTTAATGAGTTGGTCACACCGCAGGTAAAGGCTGCACAGGCAGGAAGGGAATGGATGACCGCCAGGCAGAGTAGTAGGCGCAGGCAGGTAGTGCAGGGGTCCCCTGTGGCCATCCCCCTCTCAAACAGATATACCACTTTGGATATTGTTGAGGGAGATGGCTTATCTGGGGAAGGCAGCAGCAGCCAACTTCCTGGCACCAAGGGTGGTTCTGCTGCACAGGACGGGAGGAAAAAGAGCGGGAGAGCTATATGATCAGGGGATTCTATTGTAAGGGGAATAGATAGGCGTTTCTGCGGCCGCAAACGAGACTCCAGGATGGTATGTTGCCTCCCTGGTGCAAGGGTCAAGGATGTCTCGGGGCGGCTGCAGGGCATTCAGGAGGGGGAGGGTGAACAGCCAGTTGTTGTGGTGCATATAGGTACCAACGATATAGGTAAAAAATGGGATGAGGTCCTAAAAGCTGAATATAGGGAGTTAGGAGGTAAATTAAAAAATAGGACCTCAAAGGTAGTAATCTCAGGATTGCTACCAGTGCCACGTGCTAGTCAGAGTAGAAATAGAAGGATATTTCAGATGAATACGTGGCTAGAGGAATGGTGCAAGGGGGAGGGATTCAAATTCTGGGGGAGGTGGGACCAGTACAAACTGGACGGTTTGCACCTGGGCAGGACCGGGACCGATGTCCTAGGGGGGAGTTTTTGCTAGTGCTGTTGGGGAGGGTTTAAACTAAAATGGCAGGGGGTTGGGAACCTGTGCAGGGAGACAGAGGAAAGGGAAGCAAGGATAGAAACAAAAGACAGGAAGGAGAAAAGCAAAAGTGGAAGGCAGAGAAATCAAGGGTTTAAATCAAACAGGGCTACAGTAAATTATAATTCTAAAAGGACTAAGAGTGTTAAAAAAAACCAAGCCTGAAGGCTTTGTGTCTTAATGCAAGGAGCATTCGTAATAAGGTGGATGAATTAGCTGCGCAAATAGATGTAAACGGATACGATATAATTGGGATTACGGAGACATGGCTCCAGGGTGACCAAGGCTGGGAATTCAACATCCAGGGGTATTCAATATTCAGGAAGGACAGGCAAAAAGGAAAAGAAGGTGGGGTAGCATTGCTGATTAAAGAGATTAACACAATACTAAGGAAGGATATTAGCTCTGATAATGTGGAATCTGTATGGGTAGAGCTGAGAAATACCAAGGGGCAGAAAACGTTAGTGGGAGTTGTATACAGACCCCCAAACAGTAATGCTGAGGTTGGGGATGGCATTAAATGGGAAATTAGAGACACGTGCAATAAGAGCACAGCAGTTATCATGGGTGACTTTAATCTACATATAGATTGGGCTAACCAAATTAGTAACAATACTGTGGAGGAGGAATTCCTAGAGTGTATACGGGATGGTTTCCTGGACCAGTATGTCGAGGAACCAACTAGAGATCAGGCCATCTTAGACTGGGTATTATGTAATGAGAAAGGATTAATTAGCAATCTTGTTGTGCGAGGCCCCTTGGGGAGGAGCGATCATAATATGATAGAATTCTTCATTAAGATGGAGAGTGAAGTAGTTGACTCAGAGACTAGGGTCCTGAATTTAAATAAAGGAAACTATGATGGTATGAGGCACGAGTTGGCTAGGATGGATTGGGGAGTGTTACTTAAAGGGTTGACGGTAGATAGGCAATGGCAAACATTTAAAGATCGCATGGATGAACTACAGAATTTGTTCATCCCTGTTTGGCATAAAAATAAAACAAAAAAGGTGACTCAACCGTGGCTAACAAGGGAAATTAGGGATAGCATAAGATCCAAGGAGAGGACATATAAATTGGCCAGAAAAAGCAGCAAACCTGAGGATTGGGAGCAGTTTAGGATTCAGCAAAGGAGGACAAAGGGATTAATTAAGAGGGGGAAAATAGAATATGAGAGTAAGCTTGCAGGGAACATAAAAACTGACTGTAAAAGCTTCTATAGATAAGTGAAGAGAAAAAGATTGGTGAAGTCAAGCGTAGGTACCTTGCAGTCAGAATCAGGGGAATTTATAATGGGGAACAAAGAAATGGCAGGCCAATTAAATACATACTTTGGTTCTGTCTTCACAGATGTCGGGGAACATAGGCTCTAATGAGAGGGAGGAATTGAATGAGATCAGTATTTGTAGGGAAATGGTGTTAGGGAAATTGATGGGATTGAAGGCCGATAAATCCCCAGGGCCTGATAATCTACATCCTAGGGTACTTAAGGAAGTGGCCCTAGAAATAGTAGATGCATTGCTGGTCATCTTCCAAAATTCTATAGACTCTGGAACAGTTCCCATGGATTGGAGGGTAGCTAATGTAACCCCACGATTTAAAAAAGGTGGTAGAGAGAAAATGGGGAATTATAGACCGGTAAGCCTGACATCGGTAGTGGGGAAAATGCTAGAGTCCATTGTAAAAGATGTAATAGCAGAGTACTTGGAAAACAGTGACAGGTTCGGACAAAGTCAACATGGATTTACAAAAGGTAAATCATGCTTGACTAATCTACTGAAATTTTTTGAGGATGTAACTGGCAGAATAGATAAGGGAGAACCAGTGGATGTGATGTATTTGGACTTTCAGAAGGCTTTCGATAAGGTCCCGCATAAGAGGTTAGCGTGCAAAGTTAAAGCACATGGGATTGGGGGTAAGGTACTGACTTGGATAGAGAACTGGTTGGCAGACAGGAAGCAAAGAGTTGGAATAAACGGGTCTTTTTCCGAGTGGCAGGCAGTGACTAGTGGGGTACCGCAGGGATCAGTGCTAGGACCCCAGCTATTCACAATATATATTAATGATCTAGACGAGGGAACTAGATGTAATATCTCCAAGTTTGCAGACAACACAAAGCTGGGTGGGCGTGTGTGCTGTGAGGAGGATGCAGAGAAACTCCAGTATGATTTGGACAGGTTGGTTGATTGGGCAGATGCAGTATAATGTGGATAAATGCGAGGTTATCCACTTTGGTGGCAAAAACAGGAAGACAGATTATTATCTGAACGGCAATAGATTGGGAAAAGGGGAAGTGCAATGAGACCTGGGAGTCCTTGTGCACCAGTCGCTGAAGGTAAGCATGCAGGTGCAGCAGGCGGTTAAGAAGGCAAATGGTATGTTGGCCTTCATAGCGAGAGGATTCGAGTACAGGAGCAAGGATGTCTTGCTGCAGTTGTACAGGGCCTTGGTGAGACCACACCTTGAGTATTGTGTGCAGTTTTGGTCGCCTTATCTGAGTAAGGATGTTCTTGCCATGGAGGGATTGCAGCAAAGATTCACCAGACTGATACCTGGGATGGCAGGAATGACGTATGAAGAGAGATTGGGTCGATTAGGCTTATATTCGCTAGAGTTTCGAAGAATGAGAGGGGATCTCATTGAAACTTATAAAATTCTAACAGGACTAGACAGACTAGATGCAGGAAGGATGTTCCCGATGGCGGGGGAGTCCAGAACCAGGGGTCACAGTCTAAGGATAAGGGGTAAGCCATTTAGGACTGAGATGAGGAGGAATTTCTTTACCCAGAGAGTGGTGAACCTGTGGAATTCTCTACCACAGAAGGCAGTTGAGGCCAATTCATTAAATATATTCAAGAAGGAGTTAGAGATATTTCTTAAGGCTAAAGGGATCAAGGGATATGGGGAGAAAGCAGGGAGAGGGTACTGAATTGGGACGATCAGCCATGATCTCATTAAATGGCGGAACCAGCTCGAGGGGCTGAATGGCCTACTCCTGCTCCTATCTTCTATGTTTCTATGAAGAAAGTCCTCCGCATCTCAGTCTTAAATGGCCTACCCCTTATCCTGAGACTATACCCCCTAGTTCTAGACACTCCAGACAGGGGAAACAACCTCTCCGCATCTACCCTGTCAATCCCCCCTTCAGAATCTTGTATGTTTCAATGAGATCACTTCTCATTCTTTTAAACTCCAGAGAGTATAGGCTCATTCTACACAATCTCTCATCATAGGACAGCCCTCTCATCCCAGGAATCAAGCTAGTGAACCTTTGTTGCACCGCCTCCAAGGCAAGTATATCCTTCCTTAGATAAGGAGACCAAAACTGTGTACAGTACTCCAGGTGTGGTCTCACCAAGGCCCTGTACAATTGTAGCAAGACTTCCTTACTCTTATACTCCAACCCCCTTGCAATAAAGGCCAACATGCCATTTGCCTTCCTTATTGCTTGCTGTACCTGCATGTGAGCTTTCTGTGTTTCTTGCACGAGGACACCCAAATCTCGCTGATCACCAACATTTGAAAGTTTCTCACAATTTAAAAAATATTGTTTTTCTATTCTTCCTACCAAAGTGAATAACCTCACATTTCCCTACATTATACTCCATCTGCCACCTTACTGCCCACTCACTTAGTCTATCTATATCCCACCTTTCGGTATGTTTCAGGCTGTGCCTATTAGGAACATGAGTGGTCCCAGGCTCAAAACCATAAAATCACTATCAGTCCAACCGGACGAGACGTAATCAGACTTCAACAGACCTTAAAATCTGTACTGTATCGATGGCCTAGTGGGTAAAGGCACATCCCAGAGATTAGCCGAGTCTGTACCGACCAAGACGTCCCAGGTTCAATCCCTGGTTCATGCCAAATTAGCATTAACCACTACACTAACAGATTACTAGTCCAGTAACACAACCACTACACTACCGTACCCATCTGCTGGCTTCAGATCTTTCTTTGCGTTTGACGGACTTAAACCCACACAATTTAAATAGAAAATCCAATCGATGTTCAGGATAAGGGGTCGGCCATGTAAGACCGAGATGAGGAGGAATTTCTTCACTCAGAGGGTTGTGAATCTTTGGAATTCTCTACCCCAAAGGACTGTGGATGCTGAATTGGTGAGTATATTCAAGGCTGAGATAGATAAATTGGACCCGAGGGGAATCAAGGGATATGGGGATCGGGCGGGAAAGTGGAGCTGAGGTCGAAGATCAGCCATGATTTTATTGAATGGCGGAGAAGGCTCGAGGGGCAGTATGGCCTACTCCTGCTCCTAATTCTTATGTTCTTATCTCAGTTACAAGGATAAAATTTGCAGCTACTCTGGCAGACTGAAGCCACAGTGGCTGTGGGACATTAAATGTTACTACATTAACCCAATGCTGCACTGTGACTGGAGTCACCATTAGATTATAATTAATATTCCCAGCTGATCTAGTTCAGAATACCTGGGCTGATAGTTTGTTAATTTCACTACTAAGAATTCCAGCTGAGTTTTGCGGGTGTGGATCCTGTGTTCATGCAGTTTAAATTCCGCCCACTTCAGTGAGGGAAGGAAACAGGAAATGCACAGCAGGTCAGTCAGCATCTGAAAGAGAATGAGTTGATGTTTCGGGTGGAGTGTGGCCCTCCGGAGGGTCAGAACATTCTTACAGGGCTTGACAGGGTAGATGCAGGAAGGATGTTTTCCCCTGGCTGGGGAGTCTAGAACCAGGGGTCACAGTCTCAGAATAAGGGGTCGACCATTTAGGACTGAGATGAGGAGAAATTTCTTCACTCAGAGGGTGGTGAATCTTTGGAATTCTCTGTCCCAGAGGGCAGTGGAGGCTCAGTCGTTGAGTATATTCAAGACAGAGATCGATAGATTTTTGGATATTAAGGGAATCAAGGGATATGGGGATAGTGCAGGAAAGTGGAGATGAGGTAGAAGATCAGCCATGATCGTATTGAATGGCGGAACAGGCTCGAAGGGCCAAATGGCCGACTCCTGCTCCTATTTCTAATGTTCTTATAACATTATCCTTTCTGTCCTTCTTCAGGTGCTGGCTAATCTGCTGTGTGTTTCCAACACTTTGCCTGTTAATTTATTTCAGATTCCAACATTCATCTTTCTTTTCCTTTTTATCTCCAGTTAAAGGAGAATTATACGTCACTCTCTGGGATGACATTACACAAGAATTCATCTCCAAGTGCCATCGTTAACCTGTGATTTTTCTATCAGGAAATGAAACCCAGGTAGCCTGAACGAGTGGGACACGGGTATAAATGAATGGGAACGGTGTATTGTGGACAATGCTGCTCATTTATGGCATTAAGTTCTGATCCATCAGACACAGTTCTACACAAATGGTCTCTGGCAATCGGATTAATAGTCATGAACACAGTGACTGACAGGCAATGTAAGTGCCGTCCACTTCCTCTGTAAGATTTAGTAGGGTGGGTTTTCCAAACATGTGCTCCCGGAGCTGAGCCTCACCCACTGGGAGCGTGTAGTGTGAAATCGGGGCATGCTTCCCCTGATTTCCCATCCAATAAAATTAAAGAACGGAGAAACGTGACAAGCAGCCCTGGGATTTCTTGATCTGTAGTCCTGGTGAGCAAGGCTCTGTGTCAAAGGAACATTGGGAAAACCAGTCCTTCCGAGGCAGTTCGGTACACATCCTTCCTTTTCACACTCCAACTACTTCATGTGGGCCTCACTGAGTGGTTGATTCTCCCCCGGGAGAAAGTTACCTGAAAGAATTGAAGCTGCTTTTCTTTAGTCCAGAAGAAGGGATGTTTCAGGACACACTGAATGGAGGGACGCTGCTGGGGGTTCTCACTGATCATTTGTTCAATTAGCTGTCTACCCACAACATTCTCTATAAAAAATAAAAAGTGATACCAACATATTATATAACAGTTTTTTCAATTTTAAATTCATATCAGCTATTGGACTGTGGGGGCATCACAGCTGGGCCCAATCCTCTCTTTACACGTGTACATGCGTGCACATTCCAACAGGGGTCACTGAACAGCGATGAGGAGCAGGGGACCTTGTTTGATTTCCCACCCACCCACCCCTTAGTTCGTGCAGCTGCATCAGGTCAATTACTGCCCCAACTAAGATCAAGCAACTGGGGTCAGCATGGGTAAGCAGTTTGAGCCTGGCAGGCTGCTGGCTCAGTATCGCGGTGGGTGGTGAACTTACTCACCAAGCCGTCGGGGAGCTCAGAACTACTTGTCAGGACTGTTGTATGAGGAGAGATTAGGTCGACTAGGCCTGTATTCACTAGAGTTTAGAAGAATGAGAGGGGAATCTCATTGAAACGTATAAAATTCTGACAGGCTGGATGCAGGGAGGATGTTTCCCCTGGCTGTGGGGGGTCTAGAATGAGGGGTCACAGTCTCAGGATACGGGGTAGGACATTTAGGACTGAGATAAGGAGAAATTTCTTCACTCAGAGGCTGGTGAACCTGTGGAATTCTCTACCACAGAAGGCTGTGGAGGCCACGTCACTGAATATATTTAAGAAGGAGATAAGATAGATTTCCAGACGCAAAAGGCGTCAAGGGGTATGGGGAGAGAGCGGGAATATGGTATTAAGATAGAGGATCAGCAATGATCATATTGAATGGCGGAGCAGGCTCGAAGGGCCGAATGGCCGACTCCTGCTCCTATTTTTCGATGTTTCTATCTGAGCAAGAAGTCAGAGTTGAGGGAAAGTGACAGAGGGAACAATGTCAAATCAAGGCCCTCACCAACAATACTTCTCATAGGGGAACGGAGCCAATTTATATGGCCTTGTTTTGTGAAGCTCTGCTTGTGGCAGCACAGGATGTGCAATCCCGCTTGCTGATTCTCAGCGCTCTGTATTTTGAGGTAAAGAATTCAGTGGGACAGTTACTATCTTCTGGCTTATTATACTGCTTTATCTGCGTTTCCATTAGTGTATTTATTTCTGCTGACGTTTCCGCTTGATTTTTTTTTTGCATTGCAATACTTTGCAGCACCTTTTCTTACCACATTCTCGCTTGAAGCGACTATTTCTCCTGCAGCGAGCAAGGCAAGCCAGGGTGGGCATCACTCTGGGGTTCCAACACCACACCTGGATTTGGAAGAGGGGGAGCGGATCTTGAGGGGAGAAGAAAGGTCGGTGCAAATGTACCTTGTACATTATGTACCCCAGGACCCGCACTTACTGGCCCAGACGGTCATTCCTGGGCATGTTAGAGGGCACTAGTCTTTGGCACCTCCGTTTCACAACAGAGGCTGTCGCAGAGCTGTGCCATCTCCTGGATGCTGACCTCCAGACAACTTGGACCACAGGGACATTCATGTAGGTGTGAAGGTCACTGCTGCATTAAACGTTTACTCCAGCAGATCCTTTCAAGGGACAACATGATCATTTCCACCCTTCCCTGACAGCCCTGCAAAAGCTGACAAATGTTTCAAATCCATTTGAACAAGGTTGAAACAATATTTTCAGTGATTGCATTTGAATACATAAACCTGCTCATCCAAAACTCTGCTGCCCGTATCTCAACTCGCTCCAAATCTCGTTCACCCATCACCCCTGTGCTTGCTGACCTTCACTGGCTCCCGGTCCGGCAATGCCTCAATTATAAAATCCTCATCCTTGTTTTCAAATCTCTCCATGGCCTCGCCCCTGCCTATCTCTGTAACCTCCTCCAGCCCCACAAGCCTTCGAGATCGCTGCGCTCTTCCAATTCTGGCCTCTTGCGCATCCCCGACTTTAATTGCTCCACCATTGGGCACCGTGCTTTCAGCTGCCTGGGCCCTAAGCTCTGGAATTCCCTCCCTAAACCTCTCTGCCTCTCTCTCTCCTCCTTTAAGATGCTCCTTAAAACCTACCTCTTTGACCAAGCTTTTGGTCACCTGTCCCAATATCTCCTTATGTGGCTCGGTGTCAAAAATGTTTTTTTAATTGATATCGCTATTGTTAAGCGCCTTGGGTCGTTAAATGTGCCACATAAATGTTGTTGTTGAACTGCTAGCCAGACTTTCCAGCTCTCCCATTAGGCTAGCTGCCAGCCCAAGGCCAAAGCTGTGCCTTGGGCAACTCTGCTAATTATTTAAACTAACAGGCGGAGAAAGTTGCAGCTCAGTATGTTTCTGGCTAGCTTTCAGTAGCAGCCAGCCATTCCCAGCGCTGATGATGGTGGGGAGCTGCAAAATCCGGGCTAGAATCATAAGCAAAAAATAAATAATTTCTTACCATGTGTCTCTTGCTCGAAATGCTCTAAAGTGTACTTCCCTAATGAGATGTTGCTCTGCCGCCTGAACGAATCACCAAATGGATGTTTCCCCTCAGAAACAACATAGTAAAAGACACAGCCTGCTGAGAAAATGTCGATTGCATTTGTCTGTTGGGAAAATGGCAGTGTTATATTTTGAGTGGTTCTGACACACACACACTACACAAACAAGTCAACTTAGTTACCACATTTTGGTTCCTTTTATTATAAAACCAGTATTCTCCTGCCCATTTTAAAAGCTCCTCATGCCAAGCATCATTTACTGCTTAAACGGGTGAGTAACCCACTCCTGGGGTCGCCCCTGCTCACCTGTCCCGAATCCTGGGGTCACCCCCTGCTCACCTGTCCCGAATCCTGGGGTCACTCCTGCTCACCTATCCCGAATCCTGGGGTCACCCCTGCTCACCTATCCCGAATCCTGGGGTCACCCCTGCTCACCTGTCCCGAATCCTGGGGTCACCCCTGCTCACCTGTCCCGAATCCTGGGGTCACCCCTGCTCACCTGTCCCGAATCCTGGGGTCACCCCTGCTCACCTGTCCCGAATCCTGGGGTCACCCTGCTCACCTGTCCCGAATCCTGGGGTCACCCTGCTCACCTGTCCCGAATCCTGGGGTCACCCCTGCTCACCTGTCCCGAATCCTGGGGTCACCCCTGCTCACCTGTCCCGAATCCTGGGGTCACCCCTGCTCACCTGTCCTGACTCTCACTGGCAGTTCACATCCTCAATTGAAAGAATCTGCCGTTGACGCCTCTGCCACTCTTAATATGGAAAGGCTGGCCAGACATGGAGATGAGGTTCAAAGTGCCAGTATTTTTCAGACATATAAATGAAATTGTCAGACTTCAATGAACTTACAGCTGAAAAGTAAACCACATAAATCAGAACCTGCTGGAGACACAAAGCAGGTTAGTCAGCATCTGAGAGAGACCAGACAAGTTAACCTTTTGGAAAGAAGCCATTTGTCAGCACTGTTGTGACAGGTTCTGATTGAGGAGGATCTCCACCAACACGTTAACTTGTCTTTAGTCTGTCAGTTGCCGTCTGACCCACGGGCTATTTCCAGATGTGCTTTGTAGCCATGTAATTTTGATCTTCAGAGGTTGTTTTATGCAATGTGTTTAATTTTGAGGGTAAACGGAATATCTTTGCGCCAACACTTACAGGCTTGTCTTTAGGCTCCTCTCCTAAGACCTCAGGTGCGATCCAGCCCTCTGTTCCTGGTATACCAGAGCGCAGGCTGAAACTGTGATGCCCAGCGGAGAGTTTCTTACACAGGCCAAAGTCCGAGATCACTGCCCTCACCTTCCCGTGCGAGTTTGGCAGGGAGATGAGGATGTTGCGTGGTTTCAAATCACGATGGACTAGGAACCAGAATGACAGAAATAGGAGAGGATCAGATTTGACCAACAACAGCAACTCGCACCTTTCACATAGTAACTTGTCCCAAAGTACTTCACAGAAGTGCCAACCAGATATGTGCAGTTGTGATGGAAGCGGGGGGGGGGGGGGGGGGGGGAAGGTTAGTAGAAGTGACTAACGTTGTGGTCAAAGAAGAGAAGGTTTTGTGAAGGGAGAGAGATAGTAGGGCAGAAGCATTTCGGGAGAGCGAACGAGAGCCATACATTTAAGATATAATCACTAAAAGAATTAAAGGGGAGGTTAGAAAAATTTCTTTAGACAGAAGGTGGTTAGAATGTGGGATTCTCTACCACAAACTGCTGCTGAAGTATTACATTGGGCTGGATTTTGTGAATGGAGGTGAGACTGCTTGTTGTGTCAATGTCCCGCCTCCATCCTCGCCTGACCATTCAGAGGGATTTTCCCCTGATTGAGCTTGTTAAGCCCGCCCTGTGGGCTCAGCAGGCCAATTAGGGAAGAAGTCACTGACAGATCACTTCAACGTCAGACGTGCTATCTGTCAAGACTTCTTGAAAGAAGAAATGACAGCGTTTGACAGCTCTGTGAAGCTGTCAAACACTGACTTTCTCTTTAGTTTGATGAGCCTTTGTGGTGAGGACTCATCAAACCTTTCAAATTTGTAAATTTCAGATGTCTGATGGATCGGAGGGTCCATCAGCCATTACCTCAAATTGACAAGGAGGATGTCCGCTCTCCCCATCCAGCGCGGCTAAAGGCTATGGAAGGAAAACAAGGTAAGTGAACACTTTTTAAACTTATCACTCACCTTGCATACTTACCACTCCACACTTGCACCCATCACTCACCTCTACACCTTACTTCCAGGTGCCTCCGACCACCGCAGACCTCCTCCACGTCTCCTCCAACCCGGCGGGGTTCTCCGAGGTCGGGAAACCTTCACCTGTGAAGGTAAAAAGGCACTAATCCTTTTTTCTGCCTGTTAACAGGCAGTTAAAAGGATTAAATGCCTTTTCCGCCTCCAGGAGACGGGACCCGAAGCTGCACATCTTCCCACCTCCTGGCAAATGGGCATGGAGGCGGGACAGGGGCGGGTTTGCCATCCACTCCCAATTTCTCCAAATTTACCGGCTGTCCCGCCTCCATGCCCGTCTCCTCGGGGCTTGGAAAATCCAGCCCATAGTCTTTACAGCACAGAAACAGGCCATTCGGCCCAACAGGTTCATACTGGTGAGTAGAGTTCATCAATTCTTTTAAAAGGAATTTAGATAGTTGCTTGAAGAGGAGGAAGATTAAAGGGTACGAGGAGTGAGGAGAGTGGGATTAGACTGGGTGGGATATTAAAGGGAGGGGGAGAGTGGGATTAGACTGGGTGGGATATTAAAAGGTACGGGGAGTGAGCAGGAGAGTGGGATTAGACTGGGTGGGATATTAAAGGGTGCAGGGAGTGAGCAGGAGAACGGGATTAGACTGGGTGGGATATTAAAGGGTGCAGGGAGTGAGCAGGAGAACGGGATTAGACTGGGTGGGATATTAAAGGGTGCAGGGAGTGAGCAGGAGAACGGGATTAGACTGGGTGGGATATTAAAGGGTGCGGGGAGTGAGGGGATGAGTGGGATTAGACTGGGTGCGATATTAAAGGGTACGGGGAGTGAGCAGGAGAGTGGGATTAGACTGGGTGGGATATTAAAGGGTGCAGGGAGTGAGCAGGAGAACGGGATTAGACTGGGTGGGATATTAAAGGGTGCGGGGAGTGAGGGGATGAGTGGGATTAGACTGGGTGCGATATTAAAGGGTACGGGGAGTGAGCAGGAGAGTGGGATTAGACTGGGTGGGATATTAAAAGGTACGGGGAGTGAGCAGGAGAGTGGGATTAGACTGGGTGGGATATTAAAGGGTGCGGGGAGTGAGGGGATTAGACTGGGTGCGATATTAAAGGGTACGGGGAGGGAGGGGGAGAGTGAGGTTAGACTGGGTGCGATATTAAAGGGAACGGGGAGTGAGGGGGAAGAGTGGGATTAGACTGGGTGGGATATTAAAGGGTACGTGGAGTGAGCAGGAGAGTGGGATTAGACTGGGTGGGTTATTAAACAGTATGGGGAGGGAGGGGGAGAGTGGGATTAGACTGGGTGGGATATTAAAGGGTATGGGGAGTGAGGAGAGTGGGATTAGACTGGGTGGGATATTAAAGGGAGGGGGAGAGTGGGATTAGACTGGGTGGGTTATTAAACAGTATGGGGAGGGAGGGGGAGAGTGGGATTAGACTGGGTGGGATATTAAAGGGCTTCGGTAGTGAGCAGGAGAGTAGGATTAGACTGGGTGGGACATTAAAGGGTATGGGGAGTAAGCAGGAGAGTGGGATTAGACTGGGTGGGACATTAAAGGGTATGGGGAGTGAGCAGGAGAGTGGGATTAGACTGGGTGGGATATTAAAGGGTGCAGGGAGTGAGCAGGAGAACGGGATTAGACTGGTTGGGATATTAAAGGGTGCAGGGAGTGAGCAGGAGAGTGGGATTAGACTGGTTGGGATATTAAAGGGTGCAGGGAGTGAGCAGGAGAGTGGGATTAGACTGGTTGGGATATTAAAGGGTGCAGGGAGTGAGCAGGAGAGTGGGATTAGACTGGTTGGGATATTAAAGGGTGCAGGGAGTGAGCAGGAGAGTGGGATTAGACTGGGTGGCTCATAAACAGAAATACCAATGTGAACTTGATGGGCCGAATGGGCTGTAATGTTTTTAGATTCTACATTGAATGTGAGAAGGGTCTTACCAATATTAAGGGAATGCAGATGAGCCAGGCCAGACATGGTCTGAAAGAGCGCGGTCACTGGATCCAGATCAATGCGGTCAAATTTGGAATCTTCCACGTACTGAAAACAAATTGAAGCAAAATATGTTTCACATCTAACCTAACAAAAAGGAAAAATTACACTCATCAGGAATAACTGTTTACCAAGGTAAGGTAGTGAGGTGGAATAGAACACCAGGGTCTATTGGCACCCAGTGTTAGAACCAGACACTCCCAGGGCAGGTACAGCACGGGTTAGATACAGAGTAAAGCTCCCTCTACACTGTCCCATCAAACACTCCCAGGGCAGGTACAGCACGGGTTAGATACAGAGTAAAGCTCCCTCTACACTGTCCCATCAAACACTCCCAGGGCAGGTACAGCACGGGTTAGACACAGAGTAAAGCTCACTCTACACTGTCCCATCAAACACTCCCAGGGCAGGTACAGCATGGGTTAGATACAGAGTAAAGCTCCCTCTGCACTGTCCCATCAAACACTCCCAGGGCAGGTACAGCACGGGTTAGATACAGAGTAAAGCTCCCTCTACACTGTCCCATCAAACACTCCCAGGGCAGGTACAGCACGGGTTAGATACAGAGTAAAGCTCCCTCTACACTGTCCCATCAAACACTCCCAGGGCAGGTACAGCACGGGTTAGATACAGAGTAAAGCTCCCTCTACACTGTCCCAATAATAGGCATAAGTCCCGGTGTAGGAAATGTACTCTCTGATGTACCAACGTATACTAACCTCACCTGTCTGGCAAGGTCAGTGTGAGAAATGGAAGTGCCATGTTCAAGTTCATAAGTAAGACGGGGTTCTACCCAAGTGAGCATCTGCTCTTGATGCCCCACTCGGGTACAAACCCATCTCATTTATGAACTTTAAATCTAGCAGAGTTTTCATCCCATCAGTCTGCGGGGGAGGGGGGGAGGTGGAATTCAAATACAGGCTGTGGAAGTGACTTCCTCGTTGAGCTGCCCCCATTGAAAGACACGAGGAACTGATGACGTGTCTAAGTCATTGTTAATGACAGACGTTGCCCTCTAGCAACTTCTTATTACAAATACTTTTATTTAAGGATTTTCAATGCTCATGTCCAAGCACAATTATTATACAAGGACTATATTTTCACAGTATTTATTCCTTGTACAATCCTACTTACACAGATTCTCACCTTATCCCTTAATCCATTCGTTCATCAGAAGCATATCCAGCTGCCTGCTGAACCAGTTATACCATCTGCTTTACTGTTCCTCACTGGTAACATATTTCAGAACTCTATTTCCCTTTGTGTGAAAAAAGGCGGCCTAGATTCCTGTTTACCCCCTAATTTCCTGATTTCGAACGTGCTTCCCCCTGGCATTTGAACCCTTCAGCAAAGTGAACAATTTGCCCAGATCAACACCGCCAGCCTCCTTCATAATCTCGGCAACGTCAACTGGGGGGGTCACTTCAAAGCCTCCAAGGAGAACGGACTGCTCAACTAAGTGAGGTTGTACCCTTTGCTGGAGAGTAAGAAGAAACATTAAATCATTATACAGACTGCCTCTGACTCACCTCCTGCAGTGTGGCAGCACACAGCTCGATGGCGATATAGTAGAACTGCTTGTCCCTTTCGGTACAGAAATAGCGAATGACATTGGGGTGCTCATCAGATTCGCGAAGGAGCTGAACTTCACGGTCGGCAAAATTGAAACACTCGGGGAGGATCCTTTTCACAGCAACATTACGGTTGTCAAAGCTGCCCCTGGGTTGGGAATAGGAAATCAGTTACCACAACAACAACAACTTGCATAGAAACATAGAAGATAGGAGCAGGCGTAGGCCATTCGGCCCCTCTAGCCTGCTCCGCCATTCAATGCGATCATGGCTGATCATCCAAATTCAGAACCCTGTCCCTGCTTTCTCTCCATATCCCTTGATCCCTTTAGCTTTAAGAAATATATCCAACTCCTTCTTGAATATATTTAATGAATTGGCCTCTACTGCCTTCTGTGGTAGAGAATTCCACAGGTTCACCACTCTCTGGGTGAAGAAATTCCTCCTAATTTCTGTCCTAAATGGCTTACACCTTATCCTTAGACTGTTACCCCTGGTTCTGGACTCCCCGACCATCGGGAACATCCTTCCTGCATCTAGTCTGTCCAGTCCTTTCAGAATTTTATAAGTTTCAATGAGATCCCCTCTCATTCTTCTAAACTCCAGCGAGTATAAGCCCAATCGACCCAATCTTGCATGTATGCAGCGCCTTTAACGTATTAAACCATCCGAAGGCGCTTCACAGGAGCGTTATCAAACAAAATTTGACACCGAGCCACACAAGGAGATATTAGGGCAGATGAGGAAGGTTTTAAGGAGCGTCTTCAAGCAGGAAAGAGAGGTAGAGAGACGGAGAGATTTAGGGGGGGGGGGGGGAAATTCCAGAGCTTAGGGCCCAGGCAGCTGAATTCACGGCCGCTAATGATGGAGCGATTAAAATTGGGGCTGCTCAAGAGGCCAGAATTGGAGGAGCGCAGGGATCTCGGAAGGTTGTAAGGCTACGAATATAGGGAGGGGCGAGGCCATGGAGGGATTTGAAAACAAGGATGAGAATTTTAAAATCGAGGCGTTGCTTTACTGGAAGCCAATGTAGGTCAGCAAGCACAGGGGTGATGGGTGAACAGGACTTGGTGCGAGTTAGGACACGGGCAGCAGAGTTTTGGATGACCTCAAGTTTACAGAGACTGGAAAGAGGGTAAAATGGAGACTTACTGCAAAGTTGAGAGGTAAAAAACAAACTTGTAAATCAGAAATTAAAAAATAGAAAATGCTGGAGATGCACAGCAGGTCTGTGTGTGTCAGAGAGAAAAGGCAGGTAAATGTTTCAAGCTGAAACCCTGCATTTCATCTCTGACAAAGGGTCTACACCTGATATATTGATGTCAGGAAGCACTTCTTCACACAAAGGGTAGTGGAAATCTGGAACTCTCTCCCAGAAAAAGCTGTTGAGGCTGGGGGGCAATTGAAAGTTTCAAAACTGAGATTGATAGGTTTTTGTTAGGCAAGGGTATTCAGGGTTATGAAACCAAGGCAGGTAAATGGAGTTAAGATACAGATCAGTCATGATCTAATTCAATGGCGGAACAGGCTCGAGGGGCTGAATGGCCTCCTCCTGTTCCCATGTTCCCTCCCAAACCTCCACCAATGTCACTTTATGGAACTGCCTGTGAGGAGGTGCAGGGGAACGGCCTGGGAAAAATTCGGCCTCCACTCAGCATCTGAAGCGATCCCAGCACTCAGTGGTGGAGTTCACAGCAACCAGGGGGTCCATCTTTGATACTGGCATGCGGGCCACTTTCTCAATAGCAGCTGTGATGTTTTCCGATCCACTCTACTACTGGCTGTAAACAGGATGACCTATCACCCAGGGTTTCCCTCGCCTTACCGGAATACAAATGTTCCCTCGGCTCCATGACCGAGCACATCTTTTGGATTGAAGGAAATCTTTCCGATTGTAACCAAGTTGGTTCCAGTATCTAGAGTGAAGGGAAGACAGAACTCCATTAATCTCTCAAACATCAGCAGGACCATTTGTCAGTCGAAGCTCATTATTACAAATATTTTTGGGGAAGGTGCAAAAGGAGGGAGCACAATTCAACCTATTTTTAGTTCATCATCGAGATCTGAGCTGCTCGCTTAAACACTGAAGAACAGATCAGTGGAACGGTTTGCTATAAAGGGGAATTGTAATCAGTTTGTTAGATCAAAGCAAAATAACACATCAGAGGATTTTTTTTAATGTTTAAGTAATTAGAGACTTGCAAAAGAGAGACAGAATGAAACACTGCGTTGAGAGGGGGGCGAGCAGCACATTCCGTGAAATGTAGGGGTACATTTTAGGAAAGATGCCAGAAAGTAGGAGAAAAAACTCTCCCGTTTCCCATTTCACATTGAACCCCTGGTATATGGGGTAAATACTCTGAAGGCCGTGCAGTTAACTGACTATGCTCATACCTGGTAGGGCTCCTTATGTAGACCTATATTCCTGATCAGTTAAACAAGTGCTGAACATCCTCAGATGAAACAAAGAAGGAATTAAGAAGGGGCGTATCACGATATAACTCTGCCACGTCAAGATTCACCCACAAGGCAAACTCCCAAAACTGGCGGTAGTGGATGGGCTGCCACTACATCGCGCCTTATTTCAGGCGGGGTATAGGACAGGCGGTCCATCCTCTACTGCCAGTTTTCTGCCCCGCTGATGTTGAAAATCATCTCCTATAGTGTTTGTCAATGGGGAGGCAGCAAGGTAAAAATAATAAAACGAGAATTGATTAAATCAGAGTGAGAATCAGGCTGGAACACTCTCATGAACTTCCAATGGCTGGGATGGTGTCTAGTGATGACATAATTAAAGAAAGAAAGACAGAAGCAAAGAGGCATTTAATCTCTAATGGCACAAAGAGTCATTTCTAGGTAAGTATTGGAAGTCTGCCCCTCCACCCGCTGTTCACCCACTGGAAGCCTGCCCCTCCACCCAGTGTTCACCCACTGGAAGTCTGCCCCTCCACCCGCTGTTCACCCACTGGAAGTCTGCCCCTCCACCCAGTGTTCACCCACTGGAAGCCTGCCCCTCCACCCGCTGTTCACCCACTGGAAGCCTGCCCCTCCACCCAGTGTTCACCCACTGGAAGCCTGCCCCTCCACCCGCTGTTCACCCACTGGAAGTCTGCCCCTCCACCCAGTGTTCACCCACTGTAAGCCTGCCCCTCCACCCGCTGTTCACCCACTGGAAGCCTGCCCCTCCACCCGCTGTTCACCCACTGGAAGTCTGCCCCTCCACCCGCTGTTCACCCACTGGAAGCCTGCCCCTCCACCCAGTGTTCACCCACTGGAAGCCTGCCCCTCCACCCAGTGTTCACCCACTGGAAGTCTGCCCCTCCACCCAGTGTTCACCCACTGGAAGCCTGCCCCTCCACCCAGTGTTCACCCACTGGAAGTCTGCCCCTCCACCCGCTGTTCACCCACTGGAAGCCTGCCCCTCCACCCAGTGTTCACCCATTACATTTCCAGGAGTTGCTGATTTTTCAACCTCAATGGGATGGTACATTACACTCTGTTACCTGAATCTTTTTCCAAATCAAAAAAGAAAGACTTGCATTTCTACAGCGCCTTTCATGACCTCAGGACGTCCCAAAGCACTTTACAGTCAATGAAGTACTTTTGAAGTGTTGTCACTGTTGTAATGTAGGAAACACGGCAGCCAATATGCGCACAGCAAGCTCCCACAAACAGCAACGTGATAACGACCAGATAATCTGTTTTTGCGATGTTGAAAGAAAAGAAACCAAATTTCTAAACTGACGCAGGGAAGTTCAATACTAACCAGCCACTATTCCATCATAACAGGCAGTGCCGTTGTGCAAACTGTAGCCTGGAGGCTGCCCTGAGGACTGGTTGCTGCCGTCCTGAGCTGGGGAGTTGGGTCCCACCTGGGCTTCTTTTTGGGAGACCTGAGCTGCCTCTTCTGAGAATTCTGGAGATTCTGTCCTGAGCTGGTCAGCGGAGGGTGGGGGCTGCTGCTGAAGCAGCTGGAACTTCTCCTCCAGCTGTTGTTCCAGCTGTTGCTGCCGTAGTTTCTGCTGTTGGTGCATTCGCTGCCACAGAAAGGATGAGAGTGGTGATTCAAAGCAGCCAGGGAAACTTTCATAACAGTACATCAGAGTGTAGACAGATTGATTCCGGAAGTAAATGCTCACCATAAACAAAGCTCAAGCTCTGAATCCTTTTCCCATCCCGCCAGACTAAACAAGGACATAACATTATAGCTCAAGGTTAGCAAGAGTAGTAGAGCTTCAGATTAGTCTCACTATAGCACCAGGTTAATGAAGGGGAGCTGGGGGGTCACTGTAACACCAGACTAATGGAGGGGAGCAGGGGGGGCGGTGTCACTGTAACACCAGGTTAATGGTGCACAACATAAGGCTCTACATAATCAGAATAACACTTACGTTTAGATACATAATTAGATACACCACCCAGCCTCCTACTAGCACAGCGAATATGGTCACAGTAAGGATATCCTGGTTTCCCAATTCAGGCACAATCTCTGTTGCAGTCTCCTGCTTCACTTCACTGTCCATCTGATAACTTTTGTCAAGTGTTTTTGATTGCATCTGGTCAGTCTGCATCATAAACTTAAGGAAAGACAAGAAGTTGTTTAGTTTATTAAAAAAATTATATATGCTTCTATATAAATTTAGATCTTCCAATAAATATAATTTGTACTTTAGCCTGAAATATATAGTCTGTTGACTTGGTGATTTTCCATCTATCAGAGAGGTCATAAGTAAAGGGTGGGTACCCCAAACTATATCTAGTGTGTATCCCAGCAGTTCAAGGTACGATGGTTAACCCTGAAGTAAGCTATCCAAGTCACTTCAGGCACAAAGTTAGGTTTTAGTTCATAGAAGGCATGGGCCTGCCTACAGAAGCTGTTGCGGTGAGCATGAATAAAAAACAGCAAGAGAAAGCCCAAATTGTAGCAACTATCTTGGAGCCTTTTCTAATGTCCAGGTGTCTTCTATGCCTCAACCATGCCTTTGCTACTTCTAGACTTGACTATTCCAACACTCTCCTGGCCGGCCTCCCATCTTCCACCCTCCATAAACTTGCGCTCATCCAAAACTATGCTGCACCAAGTCCTGTTCACCCATCACCACTATGCTCGCTGATCTACATTGGCTCCCAGCGACGCCTCAATTTTAAAATTCTCATCCTTGTTTTCAAATCCCTCCATGGCCTCACCCCTCACTATCTCTGTAACTTCCTCCAGCCCTACAACCCTCCGAGATCTCTGTGCTCCTCCAATTCTGGCCTCTTGCGCATCCCCTATTTAAATCGCTCCACCATTGGCGGCTGTGCTTTCAGCTGCCGAGGCCCTAAACTCTGGAATTCCCTCCCTAAACCTCTCCACCTCTCTCTCCTCCTTTAAGACCCTCCTTAAAATCTGTCCTCTCATCTGTCCTAATTTCTCCTTATGTGGCTCGGTGTCAAATTTTGTTTAATAACGCTCCTGTGAAGCTTCTTAGGACCTTTTACTACGTTAAAGGCACTATATAAAGGCAGGTTATTGTTATTGTTCTATTCTATAATAATGCTTGTTATATTCAGCACAGATTATGGATTACAATTCAGTGTTTTCAAGAGTCAATGTGAATGGGAACTAGAGGTGCAGATTTGTGCCCAATGAAGTGCATCAGGCAGCAACGTGTTGCAAGGCGAGAGGACATGAATTCAATGTTGTAATGTCCTAGCCCTAGCAGTAGCTGTGTCACTGCAGGGAGGGAGGGAAAGCCACGCAGAATCATTCCAGGTGCTTTCCTTGCGACTGGGTTTAAAGCAGCTCTGGTGCCCCTCACCATCTTTATACGGAAATAGCGCACAGCATGACAGGCAAAAAAGGGGACGGGTAAAAATCACCGTATAAAAATAAAGTGAATTGCTTGCAACATACTTCGTCGAGAGTCCTGGTGTTAGTCTTCGTAGTGATGATAGCCTCATCATTCCTCTTCAGTGGCTCTGGAAACGCCCTCAGGATTGTGGTGTGTGCCACCGGTGGCAGCTCATGGTGACCTTCAAATAATAAAAATCAAATGGACTGCTCGATTCTTTCAATGAAAAGACTCTCTACCACTATTCCAAATTAAAGCTTAATGTACAAGACAGCACAGCAAGTATGGTTTTAACTGATAGTTGCACATCACAGAAACTACAAGCCACCCCCCACCCTGCCTGCCACGTTTCACAGGTGACTGCAGGTGTATGTACCTAGTTTACAGGAACAGGAGGAGGCCATTCGGTCCCTCGAGCCTGCTCCGCCATTTAATTCGATCATGGCTGATCTGTGCCCAACTCACAGTCATTGCATTTCAACAACAATTCACTGTGACTTTTCAACAATGTGATATGCGCTATACAAACGCAAACATATATTTTCAGCATGGCTGGGGAGAGTGTATTTTCTCAGATGAGAAGGGACAGCAATCCAACCATGTTAAAAAGGGGAGATCACACAGCATCTCAAACACAAACACCCCTACTCCTAAATCTTGTCACATTGCTTTTACTCTATTCCAAGACACTTTGACACCTAATGCATTCATAGAAAATTGCACTGACTCCTATTTCAATGGAGGCCTTAAATAAAGTGTGTCAGCATGGGTTAGTTGGTAGCACTTTCGTTTCTAGGTCAGAAGGGTTGTAGGTTGGAATCTCATACCAGGAGTTTGAGCTCCTAGGTTGACACTTCTCTGATTTGCCTGCTTTGAAGGGTATTACCTCACATCTGCTCACCGCCTTCCTCACATGGCCCAAGTGAGATTGGGAACCCACTGGGTGCAGAAATTATCGGTGCAAGAGAATTCATGTATTATCGCAGCAGAGAGGGCCAGGGGACCTGTTTATGATTTTTGTTTTTTGATTAAGATTCTGCGGTCATAGATCATGAGTTTATTGGTCATTACAACAGCTGGGAGGTTATTCACATACCTATGAACAGCCACTGGTTCTTGAGGTTACCAGATGACAGGATACTCCCCTGTGGATATTTGACATGAGTGCTTGGAGTTCTTTCGCACGCGCCTGCCTCCTGCACAGTGACATCATCGGTCGTGGGGCCGTCAGCACGGGTGATGATGATTCCACAAGGCTGGGAAAACGGCAGGAAGTTCAGTATCTTTTTTAGATTAAAACAAATTCCATGCAGCATTCTCTAAAGATGAGTAAATCAATAAAAGGTGAGGGAAGTACTTTCTGCCCCAAGTGCTTTCCCCAATCCTTCTGAGAAACAAAAGGTTGCTAAGGTTCCCTGTTGACATTTATACATTTTTCAGAGCCTCACTGTTTCCCTCCAGTGCTGCTAATACAGATCAGACATCTTTCCTACCACCCTGGAGCAAGTAACTTCACAACGATAATGCGCTGGCCCTCACAGAGTTGTGTACTTACCACTATAGCGACACCTTCATGGACAAGTGATGATGAGGCGTAGAAGGCAGATGCATGTTTCCCGACATAAAGTGTGGGACTGTAACAAAAGGACGAGGATTAAAATACATACCCTGTTTAATTACTGGAAAAAACATACATCCACACGATTACTTTCATGAACAAAAAACTAAAATAATGACTTCAGTTAACGGTACTCATTAACCCGGCTGATGCATTGTACGAGAGATAGATTCTAATACTGGTCATAGAATTTCTCTGCTTTAACTCTCATGCTGCATCGAGGTCACTGATAGCTGTTGTCGACAAGTGCACAGAACAAAACTCCCACATAAAAGTTAAACAGTGTACATTAGAAACAATAAGGAAACCGGCAAGAGATTTCAATTATTATTGGGGCTCACTGGTTGTAGCACAAAGCACAGTGAGTGCACTGAGCAGCACTGTGAGTGCACTGAGCAGCACTGTGAGTGCACTGAGCAGCACTGTGAGCTCAGTGATCAAGTTATTAACAAAGCAGTTCAGGCAGGGATCAATGAGAATACTTTCTCCCAATTACATACGTCTTTTCCAGAATTCTGGAATTGCAGAACTGTACAATTAGGAAGAACTGCAATGACTAGGAAAATTAATAGAAGTTTTTTTATCCCGGCCGGCCTCCCATCTTCCACCCTCCGTAAACTTGGAGCTCATCCAAAATTCTGCTGCCCGTATTCTAACTCACACAAAGCCCTGCTCACTCAGCACCAACGTTCACTCTAAGCTGCGCAGCTCTCTGCCGATTCCACGCAGCCCAGAACCGGCTTTTCCAATGTTAAATTATGCGCATGTGCGAAACCGTGAATGGGCCGCGCAGCCCCTTAACGGGGCCGCGCACCCCCAAAAAAAATTAGGGGGAACATTGCTCATCACCCCTGTGCTCGCTGACCTACACTAGCTCCTAGTCCACTAATGCCTCAATTGTAAAATTCTCATCCACATGTTCAAATCCCTTCATGGCTTCAGCCCTCCCTCTGTAACCTCCTCGAACCCTACAACTCTCCGACAACTCTGCGTTCCTCCAACTCTGGCCTCTTGTGCATCCCCACTTCCTTCACCTCACCATTGGCGGCCGTGCCTTCAGCTGTCAAGGCCCCAAGCTCTGGAATTCCCTCCCTAAACCTCTCTGTCTTTCCACTTCTCCTCCCTTGAGATCCTCCTTAAAACATGCCTCTTTGACCAAGCTTTTATTCACCCCTCTTAATATCTCCGTCTTTGGCTCAGTGTCAATGTTTGTTTGATAACGCTCCTGTAAAGTGCTTTGGGACATTTCACTACATTAAAGGCGCTATATAAATGCAAGTTATTGTTGTTGTATTGTTCATTGTAAAGCTGTGGCTGGAAGAGACAAAGCCTTGCCTGAAAATGGCGGTTTCAAATCCAGCTTCACAAGTTAGAAAGTAAACTCTGAGGAGTTCAACTGTACCTCTACTAAAGCTGTGATATTAGTTTGGAGCACTAACGCATGGTATCAGTGGTGAGCTGCAGGTTAGATTCCCCCTGCCCTCCTGGCAGCTAGTGCAGACAGGCACTGATGAAGCCCTGTGGCCAAGTTGCTGATTTGCCCTGCATTACCAAGAGAATTACCATGCAGACACTGAGACAACGTATGAACGAGCACCGCGCAACAATCGCCAGGCAGGATTGTTACCTCCCAGTCGGGGAACACTTCAGCAGTCAAGGACATTCAGCCTCGGATCTGCGGGTAAGCGTTCTCCAAGGCAACCTTAGAAACACACGACAACGCAAAATCATCGAGCAGAAACTGATAGCCAAGTTCTGCACTCATGAAGACAGTCTCAATCGGGATCTTGGGTTTATGTCACGATACATGACGTGATCCGGACTCGAGTCGTCGTTAGCTTGTTCACAGATGTGATTCCCAGTAAAAAAGTAAAAATTTTCCCAGTAAAAAAGTAAATTTTTTTTTTTTAAAGCTTTTCGTTTTACATACAGACGGCAGCTTTTGACACGTTAGAACCCCTGCGACTTCACCTCATTGTCTCAGTTGTATCTTGCTATGTCTTTTGATGTGGTACCTTCCTATGTCTTTTGATGTGGTACCTTCCTGGCTGACTTAATTAACTTTATCACACCTCGGCAGATAGTCAGGATGATTTAATTTATTGGTCTGCAATTGTAAAGTACACATGCTTTTTTTTCCATCTATATATGCTCTGACGATTCTGTATCCAATTTACTTCACCTGAGGAAGGAGCGATAGTTCCGAAAGCTTGTGATTTCAAATAAAACTGTTGGACTATAACCTGGTGTTGTGCGACCTCTCAATTTTTACCAAGAGAAGCCAGAGGGAAGCAAAAAAAGAGAAAAACTAGGGCGTAAATAACTCGTTAAAAAGACACCGTTTTTCTGGCAGCCTTTGCCTTGCATCCCATAATATTTCTTTCAGCGCTGGTAATGAAAACCAGTCGTCATCCAATATGCTCTTGGGGATTACGTTGGGATTTAGAAAGGATCAACTTACATCAGCTGGGTCTTTGTGGTAGAAGGCTCTTTAGGGAACTGGTACTTCCACTTTACCATCCGGATGTCTTGAGAGTTAAAGGTGAGGTACCGCAGAGTTTCCATGGCAACGTTGAGGTGAGGTATCCGGTGAAGGCTGTCCTGTTGCCAAATGAACATCCCCACCACGGGGGAGCCGTAGTTCTGCATCCAAAGGACGTCACCTGACTCCTTCTCTACAGTCACCACCAAACCGTCCCCGTTCGATGCAAAGTGAGCCATCTCTGCACAAATCAGAAACATGGAGACCGCGTCAATTTCACCCTCCCCGCGGCGATTTCAGCAAACGAGAAACTGAAACTTCGCTCAGGAAGTGCACTCAAATTACAATGTTCAAAAGATTTTAACCGCCAGTGACTTTCTGAAAAAATTATAAAGTTTTTAAATTAAAAATACCCCAAACTTACTGTAGTCCGTGTTCTTGTTGCATAAAGGAGCGGAATAGTCGTAGTAGGTAGCATTCCAGTAAAGTTCACGAGTTTTGGTGTCGTACATGGTGATCATATACTCTGTCAAGATGTGAAATGGAAAAACACTCACTATATAGCTTCAGAATTGTTCTTTTTGAATATAAAACAAAGAATTTTACAGGGGATTAAATGCCGCTGCCCGAATATTGGCCTTTCACCTGCAGGACTTACTATCAGCTCAAACACAGTGAATGAATGCTCACTGGCACTAGCGCTACATTTCAAATGACTGGATCTACCTGAGGTTTTTAGTCAAACTTGTCCTTATACCCTCATGCCATTCCGCAGTATATCCACTGCTATCTGTCATGAGAGAATGACATTCCCTGCAAATATTAAAAAAGACTTGCATTTCTATAGCGCCTTTCCCGACCTCAGGACGTCCCAAAGCGCTTTACAGCCAATGAAGTACTTTTTGAAGTGTAGTCACTGTTGTAATGTAGGATACATTACAATTATACTGTTGTAATGTAATATAAAAATAACACAACCAGCACGTATCGTATAAACTAACAGTCGGTTGGACCAATAGAGGTTGTATCACAACCTGAAGCTTCCAATTCCAGTGTTATGCTATTTATCAGACAGACATGGTGTTTGAAGTTAAGATGTGAATAATACTGTAATCATACTCCACGTAGGCTGGAACTGTGAGGTTGGTCCGTTCTGTCACAGTACCCCACTCCTGCCACTAGATGTCACCGCCAGCCTGCGTTAAGTGCACCAGTGATGGCGACTCAGTACAACTGTAATACCCAACACTGTATCACTGACCAGCTTGTCTCAGGGAAAGGTTTTATTACGCTGAACCATGAGCTGAAGATAGTGGCTTTCCTGCCCTGTGAAGGAAAGACCTTGCCTTCCATGGCCTCAGGGCGTCCCAAAGTGCTTTTGAAGTGTAGTCACTGTTGTAATGTAGGAAACGCGACAGCCAATTTGCGCACAGCAAGCTCCCACCAACAGCAATGACCAAATCATGTTTTAGGTGTAGGCTAATCGCCACGGTTGGTAACAGAATTGCCAATCTAGCAAATATTTAAATAAAAAATAAATGGTAATTTTTTTTTAATAAAAAATAAAATCAAAAACTAGGGGCAACACGGTGGCATAGTGGTTAGCACTGTTGCCTCACAGCGCGAGGGACCCGGGTTCGAATCCGGCCTCGGGTGACTGTCTGTGTGGAGTTTGCACATTCCCCCCGTGTCTGCGTGGGTTTCCTCCGGGTGCTCCGGTTTCCTCCCACAGTCCAAAGATGTGCGAGTTAGGTTAATTTGGCTATGATAAATTGACCCTTAGTGTTAGGGGGGATTAAATACGTGGGGTTACGGGGATAGGGTGGGATATGTGTCGGTGCAGGCTCGATGGGCCGAAATGGCCTCTATCTGCACTGTGGGGATTCTGTGTGATTCTGTGTGAAAAGCACTCCTGCCATCTCACCTGGGGCAGGCCAAGGGCACTGCCCATCTGCACATAGAACTCAATTTCCCAGCCAGCAGACAATATGTTATGTGAATGGTTACTGTGCACGTGATCATGATCCTACCCATGCAAGCAGCAGAATTACTAGGAACGGGAAAAGACCATTAGAACCAGCTATTCCGCCCTTTGTTGGTTTCATCCATATCTAACCACTATGTCTCAAACCCCCCTTCTCTCTCCAGGAACACATCCAGTTGCCTTTTGAACCCACTTATAGGGCTGGATTTTTCCAATCTCAGCGACGTCCGTGGCGTGTGGGGACCCCACACCTGGCTAGATCCCGGCCTCCAACATGATTTTACGCTGATTGGGCTTGTTAAGCCCGCCCTGCGAGGTTCCCGGCCAATTAATAGGAAGCGGGTCTGATGACGTCATTTGATGACGCGCCATCAGCCGGTTTCCTTAAAGGGACCATGGCCACATTCATCTTGACAGTTGTGCTGTCAGTGTTCTACAGCATTGAGGGGCTGCAAACACTGACAAGCACTGCACAAAGGTGCATGGCTGTATCCAGGCTCTCCCATTACTCCCTCCATATGCAGGGAGGTTCTCTTCCCCTCCCATGGGCAGAAGACACCGCCCCAGGACACCATCGCAGCCTGGTTGTACATTGCACAGGAGGGCACAAGCAGGGATGTCATCAGGAGTCCCTGACTGCAGTGGTGCAAACCTTCCAATGATCACAGATGATCACAAAACGTGACTGCAAAGCCACACTCAACCTCATCCTTCTGTGCCACTCATCACATCCCCATCACTCTGCCTTCCCTACCCTACTCCTGCACATCCTTACTCACACCAACTTACCTTACACCTCCACCCAGCCCTCTCTATCTACGTTATCACTTCCCCATCTCACGAGTCACCCCTCACACTCACCTTCATCCTTGTCCAATCATTCAAACTAACAACACACAAGGATAGGCACTTGTATGCTTTAGCCAATGTTCGTGTAAAGTTTCTGTTAATGTGTTGTCAAGCATTGAAATCTTTATTTTCAACACTTTGTCTTCTTGGACAGATTTCTGTGCACCTTTGGAAGTGTCTTAGTGAGTTCCAGTGAATGGTGAGACGTAACGTTCCTCCTTCCCCCACCCCACAATGGTGATGAGTGTGAAAGGAATGGCTTGGACATTGTAGGGATGCTTTATGGTGCTGGTGTGGGGTGGTGCCAACCTGGTGTATCATGTGGCAGCCAGGGTATACAGTGTTAAGTGAAGTAAATCTGGACATGCTGAATCCATCGCTGGCGTCCTGGGCAGCAATGTGCGCGGGTGATGATGCCCTGTGTCCTGTGCAGCATCAGTTGATTGCGGAGAAGGTTGGTGTGGATGTTGGTGCTGCTGGTGTGCCCGGTGATGCTGGTGTTGGGGCTGATTGTGTTGGGATTCTGAGGACCAAGGTGAGATTTTTTCAAGGGCACCGATGCTGATGGAATAGATGGCAGGTGAAGTTGAGATGACAGAAGCGATCTGTCTATGGTGAGTGAGGTTGTTCCAATGAGGTGACACTGGATATAGAGTTTGCTCCAAACACTTGCTAGCTGCATAAAGCTCAATCTGTCTTCTAAATGCAGTAAGCAACAGCTTCTAACCTTGGAAAGTGAAGACCTATGAAATGGGAGCTTTCATCGAACATTTGCAGTTGTCAGGTTAGTAAATCATTCCATGCTGACACAATACCCGACCTACCTGCCTGACGGGATCCCCACGCTCCGGGAAACTCGTGGAAAAGCTGGTAAAATGGTAAGTACACGGTAAAATCTTGCTTAACTACCTTTTAACAAGCTTTTAACTATCTAAATTGGCTGACCCGCCACTTGGTGTCGGGTCTGTTCAGGAATGACAGACCCGACACTTGGGAAACTGACACGGAGGCGGGTTGACAGCGGGATACCGACCTCGCTGTCAATCTTTTTGATTTTGACAGCGGAGCCGCCTCCCAACCCGCCCTCTGAGTGCCAGTAAAATTCCGACCGTACTGTCTGCTTCAATGTCCCGCCCTCTTTATTTATTCCACATCCTATTCAAAAAAAAGTTCTGCACGATTTTCCTTCATGCTCCCAACTCAATTCTGACTCATGTCCCCGGGATTTGGACTCTTCACCATAGTGAACGATTTTCTGGATCAACCGTGACAATTTCCCTTCATAATCTCGAAAACTTCACTGAGGTCACCTCTTTTACAGAGCAAACAATCCTGACGTCCCGAACCTTTCCTCATAACTTAATTCCTGAAGCCCGGAATCAGCCTTTGAGTGCTCTCACCTGTCCGGCCAATGTACAGGAGGGGGGCGGATGGACAGATGTTCTCCGACATATCTGTGGACAGTGTGGTCTGCTTTTCTCCAGTCTTGGGATCCACTACAAACCATAGGTCCTGTTTCTTACCTGGTGCAAGAAAAAGAACACCTCACAGACGTTAAAACTTACAACTGGGCATTAGAGTGTCAAAATGAAAAGCTATATGAAAAAAAATCTGGGCCTATTTGAAAGAGCTTCTGCGAAAAGAACACAGAAGCTGGAAAACAATACACGCAGAATTATTCATTAAAATAAACCGCTGCGGTGCCCGATCGCAGAAAGACCCAATATCATGATGCAGTTGCTGAGATAACAGGGTCACAAATGACTCCTTTGAATCAGTCAATGCAACTGCCCCATTTAAAAATAAATATTTGCTCATAAAGGAGCAGATATGTGAAATAGACGAGCACTGAAAAGAGTTAATGTTGTGTCAACGTCTTTAAAAGGAGCTGGGTAAATATCTGATTAATACAGGATTACAGGTTCTAAGGATAAGTGGACACAAAGCTGGCCAGTGACTCTGGAACATGATGGCTCCTGTGCTTCCGGGACCACGGAGTTGTCACCTCTGGAATGTAACTAGTCAGGTTTGAATAAGGTAGATTGCAATAGATAGGCTGAGATCCTGGTGTTTTACTATCAATGCCAGCTTGGAATCGCTTGCCACTTACCTGCGGTTATTCACCTGTTTCTGGAGATTGAATAAGTTGGCTGGAGTCCCTGAGAGTGTAAACTGCGCTCAGTCTGTTTGAAGGAATGGGTGCGGTGGGCCGTTTCTCATCCTGTATTTTTCCTCCTTGCATTGTTTGGTCCCAAAATTAGAATTCTCTTAAACTCTGACCTATTCACATACCTACTGTGGGTACGCACACAGGCACAAGCACTCACTCACAGGCAAAAGTGCACACACACACGCACAGGCATCAACACACATGCGCACGCACACACTCAAACACAGGTACAAGCACATATATAAAGACACGAGCGTGCGCAAACACACAGGAATGAGCGCAAGCGCAAACACAGGCACTGTAATAACGAAGCCTTTCTGACCTCATTTGAAAAGAAGGTGAGCAGAAGCAGCGCAGCATGCTGCTCCAACGCTCTGTGACATTGTGTGACAGGACACTGCTTCAGATCTGTAGTGACCTATAAAGTGAGTCCCTGAACTTGGCTGTGCTGTGAGGGGGAGGGGGAGTGAGGGGAGAACAGATGCTGGAGAGAAACATTGGAGAACATCTCACCACCAACGTCCTTCCGGGCACCTCTCGATGCTAGTTAAGGAGCAGCAATGCTAGAGACAGGAGCACTCAGCCTCTAAGTTAGGAAATGATGTGATGTGTAACCTGGGAAGCCTTCATCTGGGAGGGGGAGCTTTATATTTATAAAATTGTTTTTCTATAAGCAAAGAAATGCAAAGAGATAAAGAACTAGTTAAAAAACAAAAAATCTTTACCTGTGTACAATATTCCATCAGAGCTCCGACATGGAGAGGAATGAACCAACTCGGGGATGGTGAAAGGGAGTTTCTGAAATAAGCAATAGTATTTGACAATAAGCAGAGAGGTCAGACTGGCTTTCAGGCAATGCCCTTCGATTAACTGGTTTTTAAGCTTAAAGTTGCTTTATTTAGAAAGTGTGACGGCGATATGTATTGTTTAAAAGGCAGATTTTGCACATAATTAGGAAATATATGCCATCTGTTTGGTTGTCAGTCAGTCACGAAAACCAGGCTGCCTTAAAACCTCGGCATGGTGCCGCCCTCTCTGCCAGCTTCCATAGCTGTCTACGCATTGTCACTCTTCCACCCTGTTCCTTCTCATGCTCAGTCCCACCACCCCAGCTGTGGGCTTACATGTGGTATTTTCCTAACTGGGACTTATTCCATCACCTTCCAAAAGTACCTATCTACTGCCATACTGTACACATGTACTGCCCACAATAATCTTCTCAATGTAACATACTGATACTGCACATGGGTCATTCCTTCTCATGATCTCAGTATTGGTCACTCTGTCCTCCTAACTGCTACACCGTCCTCAGTATCATAGAAGCATAGAAAAAAAGCATAGAAGATAGGAGCAGGAGTAGGCCATTCGGCCCCTCGAGCCTGCTCCGCCATTTAATGAGATCATGGCTGATCATCCAAATTCAATACCCTCTCCCTGCTTTCTCCCCATATCCCTTGATCCTTTCAGCCTTAAGAAATATATCTAACTCCTTCTTGAATATATTTAATGAATTGGCCTCAACTGCCTTCTGTGGTAGAGAATTCCACAGGTTCACCACTCTCTGGGTGAAGAAATTCCTCCTCATCTCAGTCCTAAATGGCTTACCCCTTATCCTTAGACTGTGACCTCTGGTTCTGGAATCCCCTGCCATCGGGAACATCCTTCCTGCATCTAGTCTGTCTAGTCCTGTTAGAATTTTATAAGTTTCAATGAGATCCCCTCTCATTCTTCGAAACTCTAGCGAATATAAGCCTAATCGACCCAATCTCTCTTCATACGTCATTCCTGCCATCCCAGGTATCAGTCTGGTGAATCTTCGCTGCACTCCCTCCATGGCAAGAACATCCTTCCTCAGATAAGGCGACCAAAACTGCACACAATACTCAAGGTGTGGTCTCACCAAGGCCTTGTACAACTGCAGCAAGACATCCTTGCTCCTGTACTCGAATCCTCTCGCTATGAAGGCCAACATACCATTTGCCTTCTTAACCGCCTGCTGCACCTGCATGCTTACCTTCAGTGATTGGTGCACAAGGACTCCCAGGTCTCGTTGCACTTCCCCTTTTCCCAATCTATTGCCGTTCAGATAATAATCTGCCTTCCTGTTTTTGCCACCAAAGTGGATAACCTCGCATTTATCCACATTATACTGCATCTACCCAATCACCCAACCTGTCCAAATCATACTGGAGTTTCTCTGCATCCTCCTCACAGCACACACGCCCACCCAGCTTTGTGTCGTCTGCAAACTTGGAGATATTACATCTAGTTCCCTCGTTTAGATCATTAATATATATTGTGAATAGCTGGGGTCCATCCCTTAACAACAGTCCCAATTTGTACGGTGGCTATACTCATCTGAGGTGCTGGACAACTGTTAACTTCCCCATGCAGATTAAGTTTTCTCAAACACAGACTTGCACTGCTGCAGCACTCTTTCCCTAGCTGATGGTGTGACACTCGGACACATGTGTATATGCTCCTTGGCCTGCAGCAGTCGCTAAGCTCTAGGAATAACGCTCCTGCCCTCTCTCACTGCCAGGGAATACTGTACACCACAAGGATACTAAAATACACTGAAGCAGTATTTTAATAACCATATCACAACTTCAAGTCCTTTTATCGACCGTGTGACAGAAGAGAAAAAGACAATGACATAAATTGTACTGCACTTTTACACTGAAATCTAAAACAATACACACAAGGTACACTAATATGTATCAGATTTTATATACTCTCTTAAAAATAAATCTGTATCACTTGAAATTACAACTGATTTCCTCTGGGTAATTTCTCACTCTCTGTATTTTGAAGAAAGCACGGTTTAGGTTTTACATTTTACTGGTTACTATGTGAATCACCAAAAATACCCGAAGGCAGCAATGAGTGTACAGCACTCTGCCACCAATCACATTTTATCCCAGCCATTTTGGTTTTGTACTTTCACTGGGTGGAGATCATCTGGAAACAGGCCAGGAAATCTGGATCCTCAACCAGCAAGCTGAAACGCATTCCCGTCATTAACATAATGACTTGGCCACCTGGTAACTGCACCGTCAGAGAGATGGTCTCTTCCCTTCCAGTCCTAGTGGCTCGTGCATGGAGCAGATCTCCAACAATACCAAGCGGGGAGATGGGAGTGCTAACCTCTTAACCACAGGTACAATACATGAGGGAGGAGGGGTTGGGAACAATAACTAAAAAATAGGAGCTTTTGGAACTGAAAAATATTTGGTTGGGTATAAGATTTGAGGGATAGATAGATGGTTAAAAATATAGCACAGGATGTGATGGTTCCTGTGCTGCTCGGATGGTGGTGATGGAAGTATTCATGGAGGGGAGTAGGCCAAAGTTGAATATTGGAGATGTGAGGATCGATGAGTATTCGGCAACTTTGCTTGATTACTTTTGGGAAAGAGAGAATATTTATATAGATCTTTCCTTCAGGAAGAATCAATGGGAGGGTAGATTCCATGATAGGGGAGATTGTACATGGGGTGTAGAAGGAGATTTAATGGGTAGGTAGAGTCTATAAGGGGTAGACTGCAGGTGCAGTATGGAAGGATCTGGCTTGATGTGCGGAATGGCCTCTTATTCCAAGCTTTCTTTTGTTATACTTTATGTAAAGTCTAAAGCTGGAAATAAAAGCAAGACAACTACCATCAGTGTTACTGTACATTAACAAACAACCATGTGAAGTTTGAACTTTTCTAACAATCAAAAGGTCAGAACAGCTTTTTAAAAATGATCTTGTGGATATAGTACAGACACCAGAGGAGATAACACTATTGGAGGTGTAGCTGAATGATACATTCAGGATTGAAACTCACCTTCAGGGTTATAAAATGTTCTGCAACTTACCATCAGCCCATCTTTAGCTGTCCCTCCCATGACATAGAGGCTGCCGTCATTTGGATCGGGAAGAAATGCTGGCCTACAATCAGAACAGAAACAAGTTTCTGTGTAAACCAGGCATCAAGCAAACACATGTTACAGAAGGAGAGACTGACTGAACGAGTAACACAAATCAGTGAGCAAAAGGCAAGAACTGCATTTAATTTGGGTTCAAATGATATTCATGAACCATTAGCATCTCTCCCAGGATTTCTAAGATGATCTGAATCCCTCGCTGGAACTACCAACCTGCAAGTCATTCCCTTTTCTCTCAGCAATCTCTTCTGTATTTTTATACCATCACAAGCACCGATTTAATGGGCTGAATGACCTGTTTCGGTGCTGTAACATCCTATGGTTCTAGTGCTCTTCCTGTGGCACTGCAACCAGTGAACTGGCAGACACACCGGTTTGAAAAGTGGGCGTGCAAAATACAAGTGAAAAGTCTCGGACACTCAATACTTATTTCAAGAAACCACACTGGCAAACATGACTGATCTGCTGATGGGCAGTGCTCAAATGTCAAGATTAGATGAATGCTTCTATGATCTGATTGTTCAAAGAGATTACAGCACTACATTAGACAGGCATGCATTGAATCTGTGCTACTTAGTGGCTGGGAGGCAAAGTTTCAAAGATCACAAGATTGCAAATACACAAGAGGCCATCCAGGAACAACTGGAATTGGATATCATACAACTGAGGGCAGAAAGCATGTGGGCAAAAATCAATACTGAGGGGCACTCAGAAGTTAGCTTTAGGCCATGAAACAGGGGACAAGCCTATCACCTGTAGTGACGATCTCACATTTGGGCGAGGGGCAAAAACCAACACGAAAGGGCAAATAGTAGTTGATTATGGACTGGGAAAATCACACATGTGCATCACATAGAAAGGCCCCCATGCACAGTGCCCCTAAAAACATCGCAACAGTCTAAGGTAAAACAAGAGGAGCTCCAGGAACAGAGCAAACACAAGGCTGAGACTGGTGAGAAAGGGGAGGCCCCTAATGAGGGTAGGGAGTCCAAAGAAGGCTCCAGAAGAAATACTGGGATGGGAGGGAATAGGTTGAGGGATCAAAGTTTGAAATATGAGCAGTCCCTAAATTGGCAGGAGGGCAGGGAATTAATAGAGCGGGAATGGAAAACTGCCAGAGTGTCCAAAGACTGTCTGATATATTTTTGAGGTATGTGTTTGGTCCCTTTTTTTGTGAATGGGGATTTTGTGTAAAGTGCATTGTGTGGTTGTGAGTGTGAAATTTGAGTCAATCGGCATGCCTCTATGGAAACACTGAACAATTCCCCGCACCCTAGTTACATGCCAATGCAAAATTTTTAATCATATAAAAAGTCAATAATTAGATGTCTTCAGACCACAACACTTCAAGCCTAAATTCTGCAGAAATTTTCAGAGTGCAAATAATCATTTCTGGCAGTAACTTACTCGGCTACGTAGACTGGAACCTGAATGATTGGTTCTGAAAAACAAATTATAGACAAGATTCAGTGCTGTTTGAGAAAAGTAACGGTGTTAAACACGGACCCTGTAACGGTGTTAAACACGGACCCTGTAACTGTGTTAAACACGGACCCTGTAACGGTGTTAAACACGGACCCTGTAACGGTGTTAAACACGGACCCTGTAACGGTGTTAAACACGGACCCTGTAACGGTGTTAAACACGGACCCTGTAACGGTGTTAAACACGGACCCTGTAACGGTGCTAAACACGGACCCTGTAACGGTGTTAAACACGGACCCTGTAACGGTGTTAAACACGGACCCTGTAACGGTGTTAAACACGGACCCTGTAACGGTGTTAAACACGGACCCTGTAACGGTGTTAAACACGGACCCTGTAACGGTGTTAAACACGGACCCTGTAACGGTGCTAAACACGGACCCTGTAACGGTGTTAAACACGGATCCTGTAACGGTGTTAAACACGGACCCTGTAACGGTGTTAAACACGGACCCTGTAACGGTGTTAAACACGGACCCTGTAACGGTGTTAAACACGGACCCTGTAACGGTGTTAAACACGGACCCTGTAACGGTGTTAAACACGGACCCTGTAACGGTGCTAAACACGGACCCTGTAACGGTGTTAAACACGGATCCTGTAACGGCGTTAAACACGGACCCTGTAACGGTGCTAAACACGGACCCTGTAACGGCGCTAAACACGGACCCTGTAACGGTGTTAAACACGGACCCTGTAACGGTGTTAAACACGGACCCTGTAACGGTGTTAAACACGGACCCTGTAACGGTGCTAAACACGGACCCTGTAACGGTGCTAAACACGGACCCTGTAACGGTGTTAAACACGGACCCTGTAACGGTGCTAAACACGGACCCTGTAACGGTGTTAAACACGGACCCTGTAACGGTGTTAAACACGGACCCTGTAACGGTGTTAAACACGGACCCTGTAACTGTGTTAAACACGGACCCTGTAACGGTGTTAAACACGGACCCTGTAACGGTGTTAAACACGGACCCTGTAACGGTGTTAAACACGGACCCTGTAACGGTGTTAAACACGGACCCTGTAACTGTGTTAAACACAGGACCCTGTAACGGTGCTAAACACGGACCCTGTAACAGTAAACAAGGACCCACAAGTAACCTCTCCTACTCCATGCTGGAAAGTTTAGATTTACATGGAACATGCAGCCATTTTATATCTATCCAAGCAGACTGGAGATTTTTATTGTCATGGTTTTTCTGCTGTCATCTCAGCTCACCTCAACCAAGGCATGGCAACAGACATGGAAGGGAGCTCTGTGCTTTACTAAGTCTCTAATGTGCCTGCTTTCAAAGGTATTACCTCACATCTGCTCACCGCCTTCCTCACACGGCCGAAGTGAGATTGGGAACTTACTGGGTGCGGAAATTAGCGGTGTAAGAGAATCCACGTATTATTACTGCAGAGTGGGCCAGCGCACCTGCATGTTTTTTTGTTTTTCGATTAAGAATATTCTGCGGTCAAAGATCACGAGTTTCTTGGTCATTGCAACAGCTGGGAGGTTATTTACAGCCAGCGAGGAAATCAGTGCGCCACACCAGAACCTGAGTGAAACCCACAGCACCTTTCCCTAACACCAGCTTCCTTGGTAGTGTTATCAGCAAGTACGATTCATAACAGAATCCGATTTCTTGCAGCAGCCATTAGACTCCGGTGGATGATCTGGGCTGACAGGGAGAAGAGTGAACCCAGCTGTTAGCCACCTTTGAGTTTGTGCTGGCCCAGACCCACAAGGTGCAATCTGTACTACAGATTCCAGAGCATCTGAACAGAGAAAAGCCAGTGCTAGGTCTGCATCATACCATTCAGCCATGATCTTACTGAATGGCAGAGCAGGCTCAAGGGGCCGTATGGCCTACTGCTGCTCCTAATTCTTATGTTCATTCCACAATACCAACTGTTCATTTGCTCCCTCTATACTGCCCCAACAAAGTACCTTAACTCCAACTGTGGAAGAGCAGCCTCACTGCATCAGAGGCACATTTCTATTTACCCAGAGTACCATTAGCTCTGAATTACGGACAGCTTTGTCCCACCGACGAGTCCAGCATGAACTGGGCCGACAGTTCCCCACCAAGTTATTTCACTTGGAGCCCCTGACATACTACGGGAGTCGACAGCTTCAGGAAGCAGGAGGGGAGGGGGGAGAAAGGTTTATCATCAATTAGCTACATCCCTGTTAAACTCAGTAAGTTACCTGCAACACGTTGGTGATTTTGTTTTGTGTTAAAGTACAGAAAAGCCTCAAGGGCAAATTGTTAATTGTTTTTAAATGTTACTTCCATTAAAAAGTTTTACCTTCTTTTAAAGTCCACTTGATCTCCCCAGTCCGTTTACTGACAGCATGCAGGTTCCCATCGAGCGTGGATACAAAGAGCAGCGTTTCTGGGAGAGTCACTGTGCTGGCAGCACACTGGTAAAACAAAAAGGGCATTTACTGTCAAAATCAAAAAGAAAATAAATCGAAATATAAATCCATCTATGTCCAACTTGCTTTTTTTTCTCCCTAGGTCAAGGACACTGATGCCAACTGCAGCACTGTTACTGCCTGAGATTCTCAGTGGCGCTTGTCATATAGTCTTAGCATGTACTGTACTCAAACACTCGCATTTCGTTGTCACTGGCTCCAGGACGCCCCATTATTTCAGATCTTTGACTTTTGCTGTCTAAACTTTGAGTTTTAGGAATCAAATGCCCTGAAACACACAAGATTGCTACAAGCAGATCAATGTCCAATATCATGCAATACAGAGCTGCAAGACATGGGTTCCTCTCTACACCTCCCTGATCTCAGTTGTGCGGTCAGGAGAGGCACCGATTCCTGGCCAAGCACATCTTCGCTGGGAGAGAAAAGCAGATTAGAAGTCGCCAACTACCTCAGGTGGCTAAAGAGTACAGTCAGCAAAGGCCAGATTGCAGATCATTTGTCCATGCCCTGGTCTGGAAATAGTGCAATAGGAGGAAGAGGTCAAGTTGTAAAAAGCATCAGAAAATCAATATTTCAGCTTTATTTCATGATGTGGTAAAACATAAGCATCATTAACACTGCTTCACTTATTGCCCCTGACAGATGCAGTCCAGGTTAGCACACACCTATGAAGGGGTTAAAGAAATAACACACACTGTGGTTAAAGGAATATTTCCTTCTCTACTGATTATATTCTGCTGACTGACAAGTGTAGCTGAAGTCTTTGTTGCCAGCGATGCCCACGTCCCATGAATAAAAAAATTTTAAACTAGAAGGGAATGGCAATTTCTAGTCATCTGCCTGTAGAATCTTGCAGTAATCATAGTACTATTCACATTAAGGTACAAGTTGTTTTGTATTTTTTTTTTAATCGGAATATTTGCTTCTTGTGAAGGTGCATAGTTCTGTGACTGCCACCCACCCTCTAGCACTTGGCCTAAGTGACCAGACTTTCTATGTGAGCCTAGACAGCGAGTCTTGATGAGACAGCGAGTCTTGGTGAGCCAATCAACTAGGGACGCAGCCCCACGTTTGCTCTGCAGCACAGTGCATGGGATCCTCCTGAACCTAAAAGCAGGTATGTGGAGCTCCGTTACTTCAGAAAAGGTAAGTGGCTATAGTTTAAAAAGACGGTCTCCATTTTAATTTATTACTCCAGTGCACTTCAAACTACAGTACTCAGAAAACTCTTGAAATGGCTGACTAATGGTAAAGCTGCCAAACCAGGGACCACAAGCAAATTCCACTGTGGTTTACAGGGAAACAAAATGATAATGATCTGGATTTTAAAAGGTGCAATTTTCAGTCTGTTCAGCAACCAACACAACTTCCTTATCATTTTCTAATCAATCTGCGTGTACCACAATGCATTGCTTCTCAAAGCAGAAAGTTACTAACAAAACTGCTGAACTCACCAGAGGAGGATTTCTAGTTTGTGAATTAAGAAAAGGTGTGTCCTGTTATAGGAGTTTGTCTCAGCCCATCTAATTCAGCCCATTATAGTTATTGATATTAGCTTCGCTTAAAATAGTATTTTTTTCTTTTTCTCGCCACTTCTCTCCTCCTCCCTCGTTTCCTGAAACCCATCGACTCCTATGGCTCCCCTCTCTGGTACTCTGTGCAAGTAGCCATTATTGACGTGTAAGCCTTGTCAGCAAGTATCGGCAAGATATTCAACAGAAGGGAACAGCACCACAGGCAAGCGCAATGCTGTTCCCATCTAACATCCGCACAAGTGCACTGTGACAGGGTGCGCAATTCCAACAAGCTGAATAAGGATATTGGCCGTGCACTGCAGGAAGTACAATACCCTCCGTGGAGACTGAGTTGGCACAAGGATACACAGGGAGGCTCTGCTGTCCCCTACAGCAGTTGAGCAAAGTGCTGATTTAACTGTTACTATTCTATCATCTACCATCTGGATGCTGGCGCGGCAACAAGATTTATGACACACCATCTGTGTGGTTATTTATTGAAATGTCTACAGATCCAAAGTACTGTGGAGAATTACAGGGCGATTTCCATTAATTATAAACTTGTGCAACTGGATCTTTTCAAACTCTAATGCGAGGGAGTGGAAGGTGCAGTCACAGCATCAGACAGTAACAGGCACCTTGGCGGAGCCGGCTCGAGGGGCCGTATGGCCTACTCACGCTCCTAATTCTTATGTTCATGAACAACAGGTAGCAAGTTCCAACACTCAGCACACACTGCAGCTCCTGGTCTCAGTGTAGTAGTCACTGGTGTTTCTAACTGCTGTAAGGGGGATCCGGTTTCACACCCACAACTGATATTTTAAGTGAATAAAAGTTGCCACGGTTAGCAAGAATCTACTGGTTCCCTTTCAGCATTTGAGTAGCACAATTGCAACCTACTAATACAGCACCAGCCCGTTTGTTCCAGTCTGTTGAGTACAATAGCCCATTTTAACCTCTCTCGTTCTAGATGCAAGCAGATGTCACACAATGAAATACTTCTCTAATTGAAAACTGCAGTAATCGGCAGTAAAACATGACATGTAACAGACCACATTACGTACAAAAACATGATTCAAGAAAAGTTGCTAAAACATAAGCTATTGGACCGTCAGAATTTGAGTCTTCTTCTCATTTGCATTTTTTGGGGCAGAGGGGTTGAACATGGATTCGAAACCTGGAAAATGCCCCAATCTGCCATAGGAGAGGTGCTGAATGGAGTCCAGATAAAAGAAAGACTTGCATTTATATAGCACCTTTCACGACCTCAGGACTGTCCCAAAGCGCTTTACAGCCAATGAAGGTGTTTTTGAAGTGTAGTCACTGTTGCAATGTAGGAAACACAGCAGACAATTTGCACACAGCAAGCTCCCACAAATAGTAATATGATAATGACCAGATAATCTGTTTTAGTGATGTTGATTGAAGGATAATTATTGGCCAGGAAACCGAAGATAACTCCCCTGCTCTTCTTCGAAATAGTGCCATGGGATCTTTTATGTCCACCTGAGAGGGCAGACTTGGCCTCGGTTTAACGTCTCATCCGAAAGACGGCACCTCCGACAGTGCAGCACTCCCTCAGTACTGTACTGGAGTGTCAGCCTAGATTTTCTGCTCAAGTCTCTGGAGTGGGACTTGAACCCACAACCTTCTGACTCAGAGGCGAGAGTGCTGCCCACTGAGCCACAGCTGACACTTCCTGAAGGAAAGCTGAGCGAGGAGCAGAGCACTCTGGCTACTATCATAAGCCTCCTAACAGCTAGTATGTAAACTATTAACAGTGACTTAGGAGCTGGTCCCCTGATGATAATGAGAACAACAACCTGCACGTATATCGTGCCTTTAAATGTAGAATATGTCCCAAAGTGCTTTACGCAGAAAACGTCCCAAGGTCGTTTACAAAGAGGGAGGGGAAGAAAAAAAAAAAAATAGGTAAAAGGAATGAAGGAGCAGACATTGAGCAATGGTGGGAGAGTTAGGAATGGACAGAAAGTTTGATCGAATAAATTGGTTTTGCCAAGGCAACGGAAGATTCTCCCATTTTGGACAAGAGGCTGGAGTTGGAGGACTGAGACGATCAGGAAGGGGTTTAAGGCTGGAAGAGGTTGCAACGATAGGGTGGAATGAGGTCGTGGAAGGATGTGAAACTGAGGACAAGGATCTTCAATTCTGAGGCCAATAAATATGGCCACTCAATGCCCGAACTTCGAGCGCTCACTGGCCTACTAAGCCTCCAATATGGCAGGGCGGTAATGCGCGCACATTTCCGGCTGGAAGTGCGCCACCCGCCATATTGGTGAAGGAAAAAAATTGCCATCCAGGACCCATGCCTCAAACAGGTGTTAGACCCTTTCCATATGCAAATTTCTAATCTTTCCTCAAAACCCCTCTGACACGAGCGATCAGCAGTGTGGCCCTTCTCTGCACTGCTGCCCTGGGTTTGGCTATTTCTCTTGTGCCTCAGTGAACAGAACTGAATGCAGAACCCATGGTGCAGCCTGACCAGAACATTATACAGCTTCAGCAACTGCAAGTGTGAACTCACATTCCTGAGCAAGCTTCTCAACCACACCCCCATAAAATAAAGGCTGTAATTGTTCCACCAAGTATAATGCCAGAACAGGGCACTGTGGGCACCTTAGAAACAAGGGGTAACAGGATCTATTAAGTAACTCTCAGCTCTCTATTCTGGTATAACACCCTCTGGAATGGCTCACTATAATCAAAAGTGAGAAGTCGCACAACACCAGGTTATAGTCCAACAGCTTTATTTGAAATCACAAGCTTTCGGAGCGCTGCTCCTTCGTCAGGTGAAGTGACTTCACCTGACGAAGGAGCAGCGCTCCGAAAGCTTGTGATTTCAAATAAAGCTGTTGGACTATAACCTGGTGTTGTGCGACTTCTCACTTTTGTCCACCCCAGTCCAACACCGGCATCTCCGCATCATGGTCACTATAATCAGATAGTTCCTTCTTAAAAAATAAATTTATGTTTAGAATATAACTGGAACAGGAAGTCCTTTAAGTACAAATTTAGAATCTGAGATTTTCTAATCACAGTTTGTTGTGGTACACTTAATGCAAACCTCTCCATCTGTCTCTCAAACTGCCCACAAATCCGTCAGTAACCATTGAATCATAGAAGTTTACAGCACAGAAGGAGGCCATTTGGCCCATCGTATCTGTGCCAGCTCCTTGCTAAAGCAACTCAAAATGAATTCCACTTTTCCACTCTCTCCCCACAACCCAGTTTTCTTCACTTCTTCAAATAATTATCCAATTTTCCGTTAAAAATTGCATAAAGTAATAAAAAGCATTTCCCTGTCAGGACTGAACTTATTACAACTTAACAGCAAATATTAACCAGGAAGTACTGCAATGTGTATCTGAGCCAAACGCCCATGCAGCTCATGTTTAGTTTGTTAAGGCTGTACAAAGCCTACAGTGCCTGTTTACTTACTGACTGAATTGTGGGCGCTCAAGTGACAGATGGAGAGTTTCAGATTAAGAGTATTACAGCAAACTGCGAGTAGGAAATCTCGGATGCTAAATTTATATTTAAAGGACTTCCTGTTCTAGCTAGATTCTAAACTTAAATTTATATTTTCTTGTAACAAGTCAATCCATTTGTACTTTAATTAGTGGCATTAATTATGCATTTGGCATCCAGTTGGGACAAGAAAGGACATTCTTTGTCCTAAATATTAAGTAGGTGACAAAAATGTCAAGCATGGATTATCTTAACCAATAAAATATAAATTGTAATAAAATTGGGGTCAATCCTGTCTAAAATTTAACCAGAAGTATATTAAGTAAAGATAAGGTTTTCCCATTCCATTCTCATGCACCTTCTCACAGCAGGAAGTTAAAAAATTAAGAAAGCTCAGAGCAAGAAAAGGCCATTCAGCCCATCAATCCCATTCCATCCAGAATTCATGTGGGAACATTAGAAACAGGAGTAGGCCATTCAGCCCCTCAAGCCTGCTCCGCCATTCCATCAGATCATGGATCATCTGCACCTGAACTCCATTTACTCACCTTTGCTCCATATCCCTTGATAACCTTACACAACAAGAAACTATCTATCTCAGTCTTGAAAGCTCCAATTGACTCCCAGCATCCACAGTCTTTTGGGGGAGTGAGTTCCAGATTTCTACGACCCTTTGTGTGAAAAAGTGCTTCCTAATTTCGCTCCTGAATGGCCTAGCTGTAATTTTAAGATTATATCCCCTTAAGAACAGAAGAATTAGGAGCAAGAGTCAGCCATTTGGCCCCTTGAGCCTGCTCCGCCATTCAATAAGATCATGGCTGATAATCGACTTCAACTCCACTTTTTCGCCCGATCTCCATATCCCTTGATTCTCCTAGAGTCCAAAAATCTATCTATCTCAGCCTTGAATATACTCAACGATTCAGCATCCACAGCCCTTTGGGGTAGAGCATTCCAAAGATTCACAACCCTCTGAGTGAAGAAATTCCTCCTCATCTCAGTCTTAAATGGCCGACCCCTTATCCTGAGATTATGCCCCCTAGTTCTAGACTCTCCAGCCAGGGGAAACAACCTCTCAGCATCTACCCTGTCAATCCCCCTCAGAATCTTATACGTTTCAATGAGATCACCTCACATTCTTCTAAACTCCAGAGAGTACAGGCCCTTGTTCTTGATTCGCCCACCAGAGGAAATATAGTGATGCCATGATACAGACATGTAATCTCCTGGGAGAGGTGAAAAAATAGATAAAAACCCAGGCCAATCGGGTAAAATAAATCTGGCAAATTCCTCTCCGACCCCTTTAGGCAATCACAACTAATCCAGGAGACCACATTGACCCTGAATCATATTACAGAGTACTTACCTCTTGCACGAACCTTGTTTACTATTAGTAAGCAAAATATTCTATTAACAAGCTGAAGCAATTCATTAAAACTTACCTTTGTAATCAACTGGGTAATAGAGAGGTTGGAATGTTGACTTTAATTTCTGGAACCCAAGTTTGAACCCTCACTCTATCAGCTGTAAGGGTTCTAAGTTAACAGTTTAGGAGCGTCTCAACCAGGTTCCTAATGGGAGTGAGTCCACAGAATATAACACATCACTAATTGGCCAAGACACTCAAAAGTCCAATGAGGGCTGATGTGTAAATGGAAATGTCACACTTGTGCAGCAGGTCATACTGTAACTGAGATAGAGTACAGGGAGCTTTACTTTGCCCTTTTTACTATGTTTGACAAACGAATACTTGATGTCGTCAAAGAGTGCAAAAATAGTGGGGAAATGTTCAATTCTCCAGCATCAAAAACTTTCAATGTCTATAATTTAATTGTCCTTTGGAGCTCAGCTGTGGCTCAGTGGGTAGCACCCTCATCTCTGAGTCAGAAGGTTGTGGGTTCAAGTCCCATTTCAGAGACTTGAGCACAAAAATCTAGGCTGATGCTCCAGTGTCAGTGCTGAGGGAGCGTTGCACTGTCGGAGGTGCCGTCTTTCGGATGAGACGTTAAACCGAGGCCCCGTCTGCTCTCTCAGATGGACATAAAAGATCCTATGGCACTATCTGAAGAAGATCAGGGGAGTTATCCCCGATGTCCTGGCCAATATTTATCCTTCAATCAATATCACTAAAACAGATGATCTGGTCATTATCACATTGCCATTTGTGGGAGCTTGCTGTGCGCAAACTGGTTGCTGCGTTTCCTACATTACAACAGTGACTACACTTCAAAAGTACTTCATTGGCTATAAAACACTTTGGGACGTCCTGAGGTCGTGAAAGACACTATATAAATGCAAGTCTTTCTTTCTTTGCCATATTTCTCTTTAGACGGCCAGTCTCAATAAAAGGAACTGATACGAACAAAGCTACAATCTAATCAATCTTCAGCCTCTGCACTGGTGTGGCCAGCTTCTCCTGATATAACACGTGCTGAGCTCCCTATCATAACCTTAAGATGATAAAATATGCAGGAGCCAAATGCTTTCTAGAACTCAGCTTGTGAACTGCCAAACAAAACTATATGCTGCCAAGTTAATGTGTGAGAAGTCGCACAACACCAGGTTATAGTCCAACAGCTTTATTTGAAATCACAAGCTTTCGGAGCGCTGCTCCTTCATCAGGTGAAGTGAAGAGATGCATATAGGCACAGCATATATAGTCAGAGAACACTGCCAGATGATTACAGTTAATCTTTCTAACTGCCCTAAACAAGATTAACTGTAATCATCTGGCAGTGTTCTCTGACTATATATGCTGTGCCTATATGCATCTCTTCACTTCACCTGACGAAGGAGCAGTGCTCCGAAAGCTTGTGATTTCAAATAAAGCTGTTGGACTATAACCTGGTGTTGTGCGACTTCTCACATTTGTCCACTCCAGTCCAACACCGGCATCTCCACATCAAAGTTAATGTGTGAATTTCAATAAAGCAGTGACTTCTTATTTCCAGACCTAATCCTGTCTACAGTTCATGCTGAGCCACACAAGACAGGGTGTGCTTTAGTCAAAAACCTACTTTATGTATTTATTATAACTTTGGGGATGAGGCCACTGTCGCATCACTTTTGTCAACATAACCAGCCTGATATCGGATTTAAAAAGAACAGCAATGACTCAACATGAAATGAAACAATGCATTCCAGCTCTGTGGAGATATGAGCTCTCCACCACATGACTCAGGCGTTCATTTCTATAAAGCTCCTGAGAAAAGCACGTTTTCAATTTATTTTCTCTTTTTGAGAAAGAAAATAAAAAGACTTGCATTTATATAGCACTTTTCACGACCACCGGACGTCCCAAAGCGTTTTACAGCCGATGTCACTGTTGTAATGTAGGAAACGCAGCAGCCAATTTGAAAGAAAAAGAAAGAAAAACTTGCATTTATATAGCGCCTTTCACGCCCACCTGACAGGGAAATGCTTTTTATTACTTTATGCAATTTTTAAGGGAAAATTGGATAATTTTTTGAAGAAGTGAAGAAAACAGGGCTGTGGGGAGAGAGTGGAAAACTGGAATTCACAATTTTGTGTCACGTCATTTTCCATGTGCACATTTATAATGGCATACAACGACAACAACCTGCATTTCTATAGCGCCTTTCACAACCACCAGACGTCCCAAATCGTTTTACAGCCAATGAAGTACTTTTTGAAGTGTAGTCACTATTGTAATGTAGGAAACGCGGCAGCCAATTTGCGCACAGCAAACTCCCACAAACAGCAATGTGATAATGACCAGATAATCTGTATTAGTGATGTTGATTGAGGGATAAATATTGGCTAGGACATCAGGGATAACTCCCCTGCTCTTCTTCGGAATAGTGCCATGAGATCTTTTATGTCCGCCTGAGAGAGCAGACGGGGCCTCGGTTTAACGTCACATCCGAAAGACGGCACCTCCGATAGTGCAGCACTCCCTCAGTACTGCACTGGAGTGTCAGCCTAGAAAATAGAAAAGGAGGCAATCCAACACCAACAACAGACAGGTAACCCAGAACATATACTCACTCTCTGCGTCATGATGCAGAAGTATAGGAGCAGCTGCATCTTCTCTGAGTATCAGCTCCTTATCCAGGTACCATGCTTGCCAACGATTCACTCCGCAAATGTGCACACACCTACTAACTGCTCTACAGTATAATTTAAATACAAGTCTCTATAAACTTTAGACAATGGGAACACGTCATATCTTGTGAACGTTCCCTGTACATTATGGGAGGTGCTGCAGGAGTTTCAGACCTCATGATCTGAAGCACACATCAAACAATTTGATAAACACCTGCATTAGGTACATTTCTATAGTCTAATTATAATATTTCATTCAAATGAATGCACTCCCCTTAAGATAAACATCTAAGTGTTTGTTTGCTTTACATTTTAAAACTACCGATCAGCAGCAGCCTAGTGACACTTGCTATAGAATTCAGTGATATCAGGAATGGGGATGATGCCCAGAACCCCTCGTCTCTGGTGCAGAACTTCACCATGTCAGTGAAACGGGGAATTCAACTCCAGGGTCCACATGCAAGCTAGCTTTGGCTGCTAAATTTTATAGCGTAAGACTCAGGACCAAGGGAAGACTGTGACTCACAGCAAGTACAGAGAATGTAACTGTGGGCGTGAATCTCCATGCCTGACATTAGGATTATGTGGCAATTATTACGAACACTCTGAAACTTATTGCCTCATTCTGTACTGTAAATTTCGACTCTTCTTTAAGGAATGGGGTAAAACAAGTGTCACATTAGGCTGCCATTCTAACCTTTAAAGCTCTGCACACATTTAGTTCATTGTGCAGCTCAAGGCTATGCTCATTAATTCCATACTTTTAAATATAAAATGACTAGTTGTATATTCTACAGATCGATTCAGTATAAGATTTGATCTGCAGCACTTCCTGGTAATGCACTTTCAGTCTCTCACTCGAGTAGTAAAATGTAAGGGCAAACTCAATAAACATTAAATGGACATTTTCAGTAGAACAATGGCAATTTCCTAGTTAATAAATGCAACTCTTTTAATGCTGCTTTTATCACTACAACAATATTAATCTCCTAAAGAACAGGATCTGCAGTGTACCACACCCACACCTGGCTCAAGGACAAAAAACATTAGTCAGGTAACATTTTCAGAGCAAATACCAATGAAGGCTTGAGGTCATGAGAACCTTCTGTTTAAACTTAATTTCTTCGTATTTTTAACAAAAGGGTATCAATAATCGTCTGAGAATGGAGTCCTTTGATGCAGAATTGTACTCTGCCAATTGTGTGAACACCATGTGCATTTAACCGGAAACTTCAAGGAATGACTCCAAAGAACTAATTTGAACTTTAAGTTCTCGTACACTTTCAGCGACCACTATAAAGAAACTATTCCCTTATTTTCTTTAGCGAGTGAAAGAACACAAAGGCCAAATTGTTGCCAAGACAGATCCAGAGGCTACACAGAGGATATGCGATCTATAAACCCAGCCTGATAAAGGTGATACAGCAGAAAGAGAAGCCAGGAAATTAAATACCTGTTAGTCTAACATCTCTTGTGGGGAAGTTACTGGAATCTATAACTAAGGGCAGAGTGACTGAGCACTTAAGAGAAATTTGAGCTGCTCAGAGAGAGCCAACATGGATTTGTAAAGGGTAGCTCATGCCTAACGAACCTAATTGAATTTTTTGAGGAAGTAACTAAAGTAGTAGACAGGGGAATGCCTATGGATGTAGTTTATATGAACCTCCAGAAGGCATTTGATAAGGTTCCACATAAGAGACTGTTAGCTAAAATTAAAGCTCATGGAATTGAAGGCAAATAATGAGCTGGTTAGGAGATTGGTGAGTCGGTACAAGAGAGAGTAGAAAAATGGCCCAGTATGTACTCGAATTGGAAGGATCTGTGCAGGGGCCTCAACTATTCATTATATTGATTAATGACTTAGATAACACAATAGAGAACCATAGCGTGTCAGCCGTGGCTCAGTTGGTAGCACTCTCACCTCTGAGTTGGTAGGTTGTGGGTTTAAGTCTCACTCCAGAGACTTGAGCACAAAAATCTAGGCTGACACTCCAGGTGCTGCTGTCTTTCGGATGAGATGCTAAACCGAGGCCCCATCTGCTCTCTCAGGTGAACGTAAAAGATCCCATGGCACGATTTCGAAGAAGAGCAGGGGAGTTATCCCCGGTGTCCTGGCCAATATTTATCCCTCAATCAACATCACCAAAAAAGAGATTATCTGGTCATTCCTGTTTGTGGGAGCTTGCTGTGTGCAAATTAGCTGCCATGTTTCCTACACTACAACAGTGACTACACTTCAAAAGTACTTCATTGGCTGTAAAGCGCATTGAGATGTCCTGAGGATGTGGAAGGCGCTATGTAAATGCAAGTCTTTCTTTATATCCAAGTTTGCCAATGACGCTAAGATTGCTGTAGGCGGGAGCATAAAATTACAAAGAGACATTGATAGGTTAAGTGAGTGGGCAAAACTGTGGCAGATGGATTTCAACGCAGGTAAGTGTCAGGTCATCCATTTTCAACCAAAAAAGAATAGAGCCGAGTATTTTTTAAATGGTGAAAAGCTAGGAACAGCGGCGTTCCAAAGAGATTATGGGGTTCATGTACAAAGATCACTAAAATGTAGTGACAGGTACAAAAAAAATCAAAAAGGCAAATGGAATGTTAGCTTTTATATCTAGAGGGCTAGAATATAAAGGGGAGGTAGTTTTGTTACAGCTATACAAAGGCCTGGTTAGACCACATCTGGAGCACTGTGTACTGTTCTGGGCACCGCACCTTGGAAAGGATGTATTGGCCTTGGAAGGAGTGCAGCGCAGATTCACCAGAATGTTACCAGGGTTCCAAGGGTTAGATTATGAGGAGAGATTACATAAACTAGGCTTGTATTCCCTGGAAAAGAGAAGGTTAAGGGGCGATTTGATTGAGGTTTTTAGGATTCTGAAAGGAATTGAAAGGGTAGATAGATAGAGAGAGGGGGAGTCTAGGACAAGGGGGCATAACTTTAAAATCAGAGCCAGGCCTTTCAGGAGAGAAGTTAGGAAACACTTCTTCACGCAAAGGATGGTAGAAGTGTGGAACTCTCTCTCACAATAAGCAGTAGATGCTAGCTCAATTAATCATTTTAAATCTGAGATCGATAGATTTTTGTTAGCCGAGGGTATTAAGGGATATGGAGCCAAGGCGGGTGGATGGAGTTAGGATACAGACCAGCCATAATCTCACTGAATGGCGGAACAGGCTCAAGGGGCTGAATGGCCTCCTCCTGTTCCTATGTGATATACAGTAACAATCAATGTTCCCTCTAATTTTTTTTGGGTGTGCGGCCCCTTTAACGGGCTGCGTGGCCCATTCCAATTTCCACACATGCGCAGTTTTTCCATTCAAAAGCCGGTGACCGGCCTGTGCGGGACCCACAGAGCTCTGCGCGGCTGCGCAGCTTAACAGGAACATTGGTAACAATGCTGCCAGGATAAGAGAGATATTGAGAGACTCAGATGGATATGGAACATGTGTGATGACAGATCCAGCAGGATACTGGGCATGTATGACAGACCCAGCAGAATTATAAAGTGTGCACATTTTCAACGGCCTTCTGCATTTTCATTAGTGTCACGAAAGATTTTTGACAGTGGTAGATTCTAAGTAGGTCTGAACTGAAATTTATGGGGAATGAAAAGGTGGTGTGCAATACAAGCTGGGGGGCAGGATGAAGGAGTTTAATCAAAGTAGGCTAGGTGTTTTATCCATTTCTGGTGAGAGTCAATGATTACTTAAATCTTACACTTTTTTTACATTATACTGTCAAAAGCACATGGGGCAACCTGAGGCAACGGTAAAGTTTCACTTGATACCCTAGTGGTTCTAGGTGTAGACAGACCTGGAGAAATGGAGAGTTCAGAGATTTCCCGCAGTCTAAAGCAGGAAGAGTTGCAGGCTATGTCGCAGACCAAGGTGGTATGGCTTGTTTTGCTGCTGCTATTCTGTGCAGACGTTTTGGTTCAATACAAAGGACAGGAAAAGGCCAACTGGTCTAAAATGTATTACTTCTACATTGAACTGCATCTGCCACCTATCTGCCCATACTACTAGTCTATCCATGACCCCCTGCAATCTTTCACAATCCTCTTCACAATTGGCCAAACACTTCAATTTGGTGCGCTCCACACAGACACCTGTGGAACACCAATTGCTGCATCTTTCCAGTTTGAGACAATTCTGTTCCACCCTACTTTTTGTCTTTGAACCATCTCTCCCTTGATTCATTTCCCCTTAATTCCATGTACATCCCCATTAGGCTAGGGCTGTGTGCTGATGCTAATGCATACCTGCATGGAGGTAGAACTTTGAGAACTAGATATGATCTGCTTGGTCTGAGCCCAGACCAAATCTGGATCTTTTAATTGGTAGATGGGTGCCAGCCAGCCCATCATTCCAATTACCCCAGTCATAAAGCCAAACCTTACACATGGTATTCCTTCCAAGGTTGTTTGGATGCAGACCAAGTGGTGATTATAAAATTAGTGTTTTATTAAATGGCTGTGGCCAATTATAACAAGAGGACTCTATAGTCACTGTGTGGTCTTTATGTTTTCTTGCCAATAGAAGTCACTGACCATGAGAAATGTGCAATTAGGGGCTGGTTATTTTGATTTTTGCCCTCATCAACCAAAGGTAAATGGTAAACAGCTGGCAAAAAGAACTTCCTCTCCTGGAATACTACTATCTAAAGGTCTCTGAAGGTATTTTATTTCCACTCTTATTAGAGTTAAGTTGCCAAGTGACAGCCCATGCTTGGAATGCAGCACAACTCTGCAATCCCCTGTAATAAAAACAGAAAGCAATGGAAATACTCAACAGGTCCATTAGCATCTGAAAGGAGAAAAGATGGTTGATGTTTCAGGTGGAGACACAGGGGACAATGATGGCTGTCCACTTCAACAGCCCCTCCCATTTACACTCTGACCTTTCCGCCTTTGGTCTCCTAAGCTGCTCTAGCCAAACTCAATGCAAAATTAAAGAACAGTATCTCCTTCATCTTCCTGCAACCCTCTGCTCTGAACATTTACTCCACCAACTGTATAGCTATGTTTCATTTTGCTGCTAGTTTTTCCCATTCATATTCCACTTTGCTCCCACTCTGCAGCTGTTCCGCTCAGCTTTCATTCCTGTGCCTTTGTACAGCCTGACTGACATCATCCAACACTTTCAACACTGTCCAGTTTAAAAAAAAATCCATTCCTACATTATTAAACCATTAGCAGCACATTATTGTGTTAGTATTTAGCATATTTGATAGATTTTGTTCTCTCCGCCATCTTTCATTTGGTCGGTGTGATAAAGGTGCTCATCTACATACTTTTTCCTTTCTTGAGGAAGGGTTTATGTCTGAAACATTAACCTGTCTTTTCCCCTTTCAGATGCTGGCAGACCTGATGTGTATTTCCAGCATTTTCTACTTTTGTTTCAGGTTTTCAACATTTACGACCATCTCGGTCATGGTCTTGCCAAAATAGATGGTAGCTAGGGATTCGCACAGCCTCGTTCATTAACTGCTCCATTACGAAAGAACAAACTTGCATTTCTACAGCGCCTTTCATGACCTCAGGACGTCCCAAAGCACTTTACAGCCAAAGAGGTATTTTTTGAAGTGTTGTCACTGTTGTAATGTAGGAAACGCGGCAGTCAATTTGCGCACAGCAAGCTCCCACAAACAGCAATGTGATAATGACCAGACTATCTTTTTTTTTTAGTGATGTTGGTTGAGGGATAAATATTGGCCAGGATACTGGGGAGATGGGGATGGGGATGGGGATGCAGTGAAAGAATGGAGGGAAGACTGTAATGGTGAATTCAAAAGGAATGTTGCAAACTGTGTAACAAAAAAGGCAAGAGACTGCATTTGAGTGACACTTCATTCGTCAGGGCTTCGGGATCTTTTACGTCCACCCGACAGGGCATACGGGGCCTCGGTTTAACACCTCATTCAAAAGATGGCACCTCCTAACAATGCATGATTCACAGATAGTGCACCAGTACTGTCAGAAGCTGTAGCATCACTGATAGACGACAGGCTGGATTGAATCGCATGCTGTTTATGTAACGTTGTCATTTTATTATCCATATATGCTGCGAGACACAACCTCCGATGTCTGAGTCAAGATCAGACAGCACAGAAGGTTTAGGACTCTTCTCTTTACAGTCCAGTCTAGAAGAGAGTTCTCTGCTCCGTATCCTACAACTCCTGAAAAAGTGTTGTTCTTAGCTCATCAGGTTAGTCGGCCTGGGATTACCTGGTTGGGTATCACCTGATGAGAGGTGAAATGAGTGGACTTGCGAGATGCTTTGTTGAAATTCATTCAGGCTATATATTATACTTGCTGTCAGCCTATGAATCTGGCATTCACTGTACCCTTCTGCCAACCAATGCACCAACAAATGAATACTGTTCTAGGATTATCCTCTGTAAGGGACCATTTGTGCAATAGCATACATCACCAACAATGAATAATGGGTACTTAGTGCAGTGCTTCTGGTACTGGAACCAGCAACCTAGATGGTTGCGAGTTCAAATCCCATCATGGCAAATTGTGAAACTGAATTCAATAAATCTGGTTCCTTATGAGCTAGTACCATGAAAAATGACCATCAAAGCTCCCAAACTATCATAAAAACATTACTGGTTCACTAATGTCCTTCAGGGAAGGGAACCTGCCACCCCTACCTGGTCTGGCCTACACTTGACTGCACTCCCACAATATGTGGTTCCCTCCTAATGCCCTCTGTGTAAAACAATCACCACACATCACGGACTGAAGTCGTTCAAGGAGAAGGCCCACCACCGTTTCAGGGCAACTAAGAACTGGCAATAAATGTGGCCTTGCCAATGTTACCCAAACTCCAAGATCAAATCAAATGTAATTTATTCTAGGGTGCTGCATTCATTAACTTGATTATTCACACTTATACCTTAGTAGATAGTGAACTAAATTTGACTAAAGGGCACAACTGTAAAATCTCATTTGTCCCTGTGAATTAAATGTGAAAATATTCTACTTAATATGATTTACTTGCTGCAATCTTTTTTATATGATCATAAAATGACAAAGCGATCACACAATCACTGGATTGTCGAGCTCTGTAATGATTTTCCCTAAATTAGCCCAAATAACTGTCTTTCTACTTGCCCTGTGTTCTCTCTGCGGGTGTAGTTCTCCCCACATGTCCTCAGTTGTGAAGGTTGGACACTCCACTTCACATGAACTGCCACAGATGCCATCAACGTCACTCCGCAGGTGAGTAACCAGAGACTGACCAACTACAATCTAGCCTCACCGAGGCTGGCAAACTCTTCTAGGACAAGTCCAAGTCTGCGAAGGAAGTGATTCGAGCTAAGGTCTTCTAAGTGAGAGCGCAATAATCCAGTATTATAAAACCTCCCCATCCCTGAGGATAATTTATCAAAGCTTAAAATCTATTAAAGAGAAAATATCTCATCATATGCTTGTATTTATTTCACTCAAATAAAAATTGTGCCTCATCTAATAGGGCAACCTTGTAATATTCTACCCATCTGCTCAATAAGTTGTACAGCCACACAAACAATCTGTTAGTTCTCATTTCCAGCCTATACTTTAAATATACCAGATCCAGTATATTGTAAATAAATTACATGTTCAGGAGCTGCTTGTTTTATTTGTTTAAGAAGGATATTGCTCCACAGCGTGGCAGGGTGCAGGTTGATGCCTGTAATTCCTTACACAGGAAATTAAAGATCCGAGCCATGCCACCAGGGAAGTCAAAACGTGGACTAGGAGCAATCTGTACTTCCTGTACCAAGCTTGTACTAAATTACAAAATGATGGACTGCTTCTGATCAACAGCAGCCAATGAAACGAATGTCGATCTCATTAAATTAATGACATGAGTTGAGAAGCTCTCCAGCAGCTGCCTAACCTGAAATTCGAGGTTACGCGAGGGAAGAGAGCAACAATTTAAGTGATTTTCCTACCATAGAGAAGGCTTTCATGTGAGGCCTTGGGGAAGAGAAAACATTGGGCACTGAAGGCACTCTGCCCGGCATCAATACTCTACTGTATTTTGATACAATATGAACTATCCATCTTTACTTGTATGCTTCACAGCATTTTATTAAACAATATATTGTATTAATGGGACTGAATTACCTAGATTTTCTTATAGGCAAGTTATTTATACCTAAATAGCCGTGTCAGCTGTGGCTCAGTTGGCAGCACTTTCGTCTGAGTCTGAAGGTTGTGGGTTCAAGTCCCACTCCAGAGACTTGAGCACAAAAATCTAGGCTGACACTCCAGTGCAGTACTGAGGGACCGAGGCTCCGTCTGCTCTCTAAGGTGGATGTAAAAGATCCCATGGCACTATTTTGAAGAGGAGTAGGGGAGTTCTCCCCGGTGTACTGGCCAATATTTATACCTCAATCAACATCACAAAAAAGGATTATTTGGTCATTATCCCATTGCTGTCTGTGGGAGCTTGCTGTGCGCAAATTGTCTGCCACATTTCCTACACTGATATCAGGCTACGGGGATAGCAGCGGGGAAATGGGGCTGACTGGATTGCTCTACAGAGAGCCGGCACGGACTCGATGGGCCGAATGGCCTCCTTCTGTGCCATTATGACTATGACTACAGCAGTGACTACACTTCAAAAAGTACTTCATTGGCTGTAAAGCGCTTGGGGCGCCCCGAGGTCGTGAAAGGCGCTGGATAAATGGGAGTCAGTCTTTCTAAATACAGCGCAGTCTCTGACTCAAACTCATTCTTTAGCAGAACCTCAAAACTGTGGAACTCATTAACATGCCCCTCCCCCCTACAATCCACAGGTGTTTAAACCCAAACTTGGCATCACCTAATCACTACGGATTTATCCTACATTCTCTCCTACCCTTTACAATGTTGCTGGCTTCCTGCAATATGGGCCTTCATCCTTCACTTTAATTTTATAATTAAAAAAAAACACATGAAGTTATCGCAATTTTTTTCATGTTTTCTGGAGGTTCTATCGGAGTAAGATAGCAATGAGAGAAAACTCAGTGAGGTGGTAAAGATCCAAGCGGGGAAAGGGAGAAAATATCCTTAAAAAAAGGAAGTACCTTCCAGTCAGCAAAAATAAATAATAAAACCACATCTGGCTCGAGCTCCTTATCTAGCGTTAGAAATAGAATACACAGGACCACTGCTGGTGTCTAAAATGTAAGACATCTAACATGCACAAAATTCAAAGAAAAACACGTACAAGGGAGAAATCTGAGGCACAACATGTTGGAACACCAGCACATTACACCAGAGGGCAGTAAGATAGAGCAGGCCTACTCTTGCTCTTATTTCTTATGTTATGAGTCCATTGTTCCAATTCTCCACTAAATGAGTTCCTGTCTTCAGCTGCATGGATATGAAAATTGCTGATGTCAGGCAGTTCAGCACAATGTATGAAGCTATTCTACTATAAGCAACACACTGTACAAGTACATTAGCAAAACAGTAACACTGAGGGGTTCCGATGACAGGCACTCGAACCCATAAAGGAGAACAGCGTCTCCTCCATTATGCACGACCTAGTTGTAGAAAAGTTTGAACTGATCAAAATATCAGAGTGATTTGTTGCTTGGATTTAATGAGTTGCACTGTCCCTCTGAATCAAAAATAATTTGTTGGTTCCATTGTAGACTGCTATGTTGAACACATACAGATAAAATGTTATTTTCCAGGGTATTCATGTGATTTTTGTTTCTTCTGTTAATATGTTTGAAATAATCGCTGATTTTTCTGAAATTGTACGCACGAGCAGAACAAAAGGCCCAGTTTCAATTCCTGGCTGTGGGATAAATTAGCACCAAAAGTTTTACGAGAAGACTGATTTTGCTGTTCAGATACTAAATTTATTCAATACATTTATAGAAATTCTTGCACTCAATTCAAAAGCTGTTCTTATGAAGGACAATTGACCAATCGTAGACTTTTCCATTAGGTGAATCTTTATAGATGATGTACTTTTACTATTTCCCAGTTATGGCGCTATTATTTATTTGTAAATAAAGATATTAAGTAGGTTAATGTCTGAACTTCTCGGCTGTGTGACTATAACTGCCACCTAGAGGAGAGTTTATCGTAAATTAATATTTGAGTAAAACCCACTAAGCAGGTTACTGCAAGTGGGGCAATTGTTAGTCCCACAGCTATGCACATCTTTGAAAATGTACAGCGTCTAGATTGCAGGGTGGGGGTGGCAAGACTGCTTACAGGAACTACTGTTGGACATGGAGAGAACCCAAAATAAACAATAACAGACTCCTTGGTAAAACCACGTGGCGTTGTAGACCTTCAGGTTTGACAGCATTATTACTGCATTTTTCTTAGGCTGTCCCTCGGAACCGAGGATGACTTGCTTCCACAATAAAAATGAGTTCTCAGGTGACTGATGAGTCCAATGCAGGACCTACAATCTGTCACAGGTGGGGCAGACGGTGGTTGAAGGGGCGGGTGGGTGGGGTGCTTGGGTTGACGTGCGCTCCTTCCGCTGTTTGCGCTTGGCTTCCACCTACTCCCGGCGAAGAGACTCGAGGTGTTCGGCGCCTTCCCGGATGCTTCTCCTCCACTTTGTGCGGTCTTGGGCCAGGGATTCCCAGGTGTCAGTGGGGATGTTGCACTTTTTCCAAGGAGGCTTTGAGGGTGTGCTTGAAGCATTTCCTCTGCCCACCTAGGGCTCTCTTGCCGTGTCGGAGCTCCGAATAGACCGCTTGCTTTGGGACTCTCGTATCGGGCATGCGGACGATGCAGCCCATCCATCGGAGCTGATCGAGCGTAGTCAAAGCTTCGATGCTGGCCTGAGCGAGAACACTGACATTGGTGCGCCTATCCTGCCAATGGATTTGCAGGATCTTGCGGAGGCAGCGTTGATGGTACCTCTCCAGTGCATTGAGGTGCCTGCTGTACATGGTCCATGTCTCTGAAGCATACAGGAGGGCGGGTATCACTACTGCTCTGTAGATCATGAGCCTGGTGCTGGGTTTGAGGTCCTGGTCTTCAAACACTCTCTTCCTCAGGCGACCGAAGGCTGCACTGGCACACTGAAAGCGGTGTTGGACTTCGTCATCTGCCCTTGTTGACAGTAGGCTGCCGAGGTATGGAAAGTGGTCCCCGTTGTCCAAGGCCTCGTCATGGATTTTGATAATCGGGGAGCAGTACGGTGTGGCGGGGGCAGGTGGTAGAGCACCTTTGTCTTACGGATATTTAGTGTAAGGCCTATGCTCTCGTACGCTTCAGTGAAGGTGTTGACGATGGTTTGGAGTTCGACCTCACAGTGTGCGCAGACGCAAGCGTCGTCTGCATACTGTAATTCGATGACAGAGGATGGGACAACCTTGGATGTGTGCAGTTTTGGTCTCCTTACCTTAGAAAGGATATACTTGCCAGTTCACCAGACTGATTCCTGGGATGGCAGGACTGTCGTATGAGGAGAGATTGGGTCAACTAGGCCTGTATTCACTAGAGTTTAGAAGAATGAGAAGGGATCTCATTGAAACGTATAAAATTCTGACAGGGCTAGACAGACTGGATGCAGGGAGTATGTTTCCCCTGTCTGAGGGGTCTAGAACGAGGGGTCACAGTCTCAGGCTACAGGGTAGGACATTTAGGACTGAGATGAGGAGAAATTTCTTCACTCAGAGGGTGGTGAACCTGTGGAATTCTCTACCACAGAAGGCTGTGGAGGCCAAGTCACTGAATATATTTAAGTAGATAGATTTCTGGACACAAAAGGCATCAAGGGATATGGGGAGAGAGCAGGAATATGGTATTGAGATAGAGGATCAGCCATGATCATATTGAATGGCGGAGCAAGCTCGAAGGGCCGAATGGCCGACTCCTGCTCCTATTTTTCTATGTTTCTATGGATCGGGACTGGAGGCGACGGAGGTTGAACAGTTTTCCGTTTGTTCTGTAAATTAGCTCCACTTCAGCGGGGAGCTTACTGAGGGTGAGATGGAGCATTGCAGCCAGGAAGATCGAGAAGAGCGTTGGTGCAATGACACAGCCTTGCTTGACCCCGGTCCGTACGTTAATTGGGTCTGTGGTTGATCCGTTGGTCAGGATCACGGCTTGCATTTCGTCGTGAAGCAGGCGGAGGATGGTGACAAACTTGAGGGCAGCCGAATTTGAGGAGGACACTCCATAATCCCTCACGGTTGACAGTGTCAAAGGCCTTTGTGAGATCAAAGGCGGCCATGTAGAGCGGTTGGTGCTGTTCCCTGCATTTCTCTTGTAGTTGACGCGCGGTGAAGATCATGTCCATTGTGCCCCTTAGTGGGCGGAATCAAATATCTCAATACGTTACATGGTTCACTAATGTCCTTTAGAGAAGGAAATCTGCTGTCTTTACCCAGTCTGACCTATATGTGACTCCAGACCCACAGCAATGTGGTTGACACTTAACTGCCCTCTGCAGTTCAAGGTGCCGCACCACCACCTTCTCAAGGGCAATTAGGGTTGGGCAATAAATGCCGGCCTTGCCAGCGACACCCACATCCCAGGAACAAATTTAAAAAAGTCAAACTTTAGTGAGAGGTTATAACTAAAATCACCCTGTATTGAGGGGAACAAAGTTACATAATGACATCCCCAGAATCAGCCCCCAGTCTGCACACTAATATAAAAGGTACATTTTGCTATCAGATATCCTACTCTACACTGATATTCTGTGTAATCTAGTCTCTACCACACCAGGAACTAAAGATTTTTCATTAATGTAAAATAAATATTACAAAAAAAGACTTGCTTTTATACAGCGCCTTTCATGACCACCAGACGTCCCAAAGCGCTTTACGGCCAATGAAGTACTTTATTTTTTGAAATGTAGTCACTGTTGTAATGTAGGAAACACGGCAGCCAATTTGCACACAGCAAGCTCCCACAAATGTGACAATGGCCAGATAATCTGTTTTTTTAGTGATGTTTATTGAGGGATAAATATTGACCAGGACACCGGGGAGAACTCACCTGCACTTCAAAATAGTGCCATGGGATCTTTTATGTCCACCTGAGGGGCCAGACGGGGCCTCGGTTTAATGTCTCATCCAAAAGACGGAGGAGACCTCAAAAACAAAGTACCAATGTCCAATAGCGAGTTTAAGGCAATCTTTTGGTTCCTTTGACTCTCGGGATTATGGCATTATCAGAAAGCATTCAATTTAATGACTGCAAAACGTTTGAATGTTGCAATAAAAATAAACGTGAATGGGGGCTGTGCGTTTGTAGATTTGAAACTGCAGACCAATTCACTGGTTCCAGCTACACATTCTCAGTCGGATAGCTGTACAACATTATTTTTGCTGGCTTGACATGTCCATGGAAATAGAAAAAAAAAGACCAAGGGAAAATAACCAGTTGTTCCATACCGGCTTGCCACTACAAGCTGGTATCGTACATGTAGAATAAAAACAGAAAATGCTGAAAATTCACAACAGGTCAATCAGTAACTGTGAAGACAAAAGACTTTATATTTCAGATTTCCAGTTTTTTTTTATCCTACATGCATATCCTACTGCAGTCATGTGACAGTAAAGCTCATTTATATTCTGTCTGGCCAGTCAGTCCAGTGCGTGGATGAAGTGCTTTCATTCAAGGTTCTTTCCCCAAGACCAGTCACTATACGGAACAGATTATACAAACAAGAAGTGACGAGCGAGTTTCAGATAGTTAAACACCTCCCTGCTACCAGAGGAAGCTAAAATCCACAGGATCAACTGAACACCAGACTGTAACATGAACTTGTAACCATTAACCCGGGTAGCTGGAATCAGACACACGGAGCTTGTCTTTTAATATCTGCTATTTTTAGGAACAGCCAGCGCACTGTTGCTCATGTTTTCAATAACATGATACTTCTTTACAACACAGTCCCAAAACCTTGAATGAATTTAAGGACAAATATCAATTGTTTTCATAACACCCAATTATAGACGGGAAGAGGCTTCATCTGACACACCACATTAACATACAATGTGTTGTTATTGCGATGGGTTAATGTGCTGCACTACATCCTTGCAGTATCTAGTGTGTGCCCCTGCTTCCATACACTGATATCAGCTGAACTGTCAGGACCCCCACAGGCACAGGGCGAAGAATAAAATGTTAATCTCCTGACTGCTCGGGAATAGATTAGGGAGGTTACCCATCTACTACCCCCTCATACACGATCCCCTGCAGACAGGTGTCCCCCTCCTACACAATCCCCTACAGACAGGTGAGCCCCTTGTACACAATGCCCTAGACAGGTGATCCCTGTACACAATCCCCTATAGACAGGTGAGCCCCTTGTATACAATCCCCTACAGACAGGTGGGCCCTGTACACAATCCCCTACAGACAGGTGAGCCCTGTACACAATCCCCTACAGACAAGTGAGCCCTGTACACAATCCCCTATAGACAGGTGGGCCCTGAACACAATCCCCTAGAGACAGGTGAGCCCTGTACACAATCCCCTATAGACAGGTGGGCCCTGTACACAATCCCCTATAGACAGGTGGGCCCTGTACACAATCCCCTATAGACAGGTGGGCCCTGTACACAATCCCCTATAGACAGGTGGGCCCTGTACACAATCCCCTATAGACAGGTGGGCCCTGTGCACAATCCCCTATAGACAGGTGGGCCCTGTACACAATCCCCTGGACAGGTGAGCCCCTCCTACACAATCCCCTACAGACAGGTGAGCCCTGTGCACAATCCCCTACAGACAGGTGAGCCCTGTGCACAATCCCCTACAGACAGGTGAGCCCTGTACACAATCCCCTACAGACAGGTGAGCCCTGTACACAATCCCCCACAGACAGGTGGGCCCTGTACACAATCCCCTACAGACAGGTGAGCCCTGTACACAATGCCCTCCAGACAGGTGAGCCCCTTGTATACAATCCCCTACAGACAGGTGAGCCCTGTATACAATCCCCTACAGACAGGTGATCCCCTCCTACACAATCCCCTACAGACAGGTGGGCCCTGTACACAATCCCCTACAGACAGGTGAGCCCTGTATACAATCCCCTACAGACAGGTGAGCCCTGTACACAATCCCCCACAGACAGGTGGGCCCTGTACACAATCCCCCACAGACAGGTGAGCCCTGTACACAATCCCCTACAGACAGGTGAGCCCTGTACACAATCCCCTACAGACAGGTGGGCCCTGTACACAATCCCCTACAGACAGGTGGGCCCTGTACACAATCCCCTACAGACAGGTGATCCCTGTATACAATCCCCTAGACAGGTGAGCCCTGTATACAATCCCCTAGACAGGTGAGCCCTGTACACAATCCCCTAGACAGGTGAGCCCTGTACACAATCCCCTATAGACAGGTGAGCCCTGTACACAATCCCCTAGACAGGTGAGCCCTGTACACAATCCCCTAGACAGGTGAGCCCTGTACACAATCCCCTAGACAGGTGAGCCCTGTACACAATCCCCTATAGACAGGTGAGCCCTGTACACAATCCCCTATAGACAGGTGAGCCCTGTACACAATCCCCCACAGACCAGGTGATTCAGGCCCGCCCTCACTCACCTGTCCGATTGCCAGTAGGAGTGCGGCCCACAGGAGGAGGCCCCGGGGCCCAGGCATGGCCTGGCGGCTGGGTTAGTGCAAGGGGCAGGGCCGGGCTGTGTGGAGACGCCGCCGGGCGCCTGGGCTGCTCGACGGCTCGCGCCTCAGCGGACAACCCGCACACTTCCGGTGCGCGCCTCCCCCGCCGCCCATTGGCTGAAAATCCCGGCGCTCCAGCGGCCAGGAAGTTGATTGGACGGCAGGTCAGCAACCTGGTAAACGACCAATGAAAGGAAGAGTGGGGGAGAAGGCTGGAAAGCGATTGGCTGATGGTAGTGGGCGGGTTTTCGAGGTTCAGCAAGTCAGAGGCGCGGGCTGGGCGGCGGGGCTTGCAAAGCGAAAGTGACAGCTCGCTGACACGTGGAGCTGGTCTGTTTGTAAATGTTGCAGAGACTGGCTCCGTGTGACTTCCTGATCCGGGAGCATGCTGATTTGTGCTCGAGCTGAAACAGTCTTTGCACAGTCAGTCAGTCACATAGATGAGCAAGAATCCAATAGAAACAGAAAATACTGCCAATGATCTAATTAATATAGGAACAGAGAAGGTTGAGAGGAGATTTTGATGTGGAGATGCCGGCGTTGGACTGGGGTGGACAAAAATGAGAAGTCGCACAACACCAGGTCTTCAAAATCGTGAGGGGTCTGGACAGAGTAGACAGAGGGAAACTGTTGCCATTGGCGGAAGGGTCGAGAGCCAGAGGACACAGATAGAATCATAGAATGGTTACAGCACGGAAGGCGGCCATTGGGCCCGTCGCGGCTCTCTGCAAGAGCACTTCAGCTAGTCACACTCCTCCGCCCTTTCCCCGTAGCCCTGCAAATTTCTTTCCTTCATATACTTATCCAACTCCCTTTTGAAAGCAGTGATTGAATCTGCCCCCACCACCCTTTCAGGCAGTACATTCCAGATCTTAACCACTCGCTGTGTAAACAAGTTTTTTCTTACGTCGCCTTTGGTTCTTTTGCCAATCCCCTTAAATCGGTGTCCTCTGGTTCTCGACCCTTCTGCCAATGGGAACAGTTTCCCTCTACTCTGTCTAGACCCCTCATGATTTTGAACACCTCTATCAAATCTCCTCTCAATCTTCTCTGCTCCAAGGAGAACAACCCCAGTTTCTCCAGTCTATCAACATAACTGAAGTCCCTCATTCCTGGAACCATTCTCATAAATCTTTTCTGCACCTTATCCAAGGCCTTCACATCCTTCCTAAAGTGTGGTGCCCAGAATTGGACACAGTACTCCAGTTGGGGCCAAACCATTGTTTTATACAGGTTCATCATAATTTCCACACTTTTGTACTCTATTTATGAAGCCCAGGATCCCAGCTGCCTTTTTAACTGCTTTCTCAACCTGCCCTGCCACCTTCAACAGTTTGTGCACATATACCCCCAGGTGTCTCTGTTCGTGCACCCTCTTCAGGATTGTACCATTTGGTTTATACGTCCTCTCCTCATTCTTTCTACCAAAATGTATCACTTCACACTTTTCGGCGTTAAATTTCATCTGCCACGTGTCCACTCATTTCACCAGCCTGTCTGTGTCTTCCTGAAGTCTATCACTCTCCTCCTCACTGTTCACTATACTTCCAAGTTTTGTGTCATTTGCAAATTTTGAAATTGTGCCCTGTACACCCACACCCAAGTCATTAATATACATCAAGAAAAGCAGTGGTCCTAGAACCAACCCCTGCAATTCTATTCCCATACCCTCTCTTTACCCCTTATTTTCTTTTTCACTTCTCCTCTGACTTTTCTATATTATATATATATATATATAGCGCCTGATTGTTAGATGTATTTGCAACCTGATATGTCATACACGCTCTTTTTCTCTGCTTCTTCATATTCTCTATCTCTTTCGTCATCCAGGGAGCACTGACTTTAGTTGCCCTGCCTTTTCCCCTAGTGGGAATGTACCTCAACTGTACCAGAACTATTTCCTCTTTAAAGGCAGCCCATTGTTTAATTACAGTTTTGCCTGCCATTCTTGGATTCCAGTTTACCTAGGCCAAATCCGTTCTCATCCCACTGAAATTGGTCTTACAATCCCAGTCTATATTAGGATAGTTGAAGTCCCCCATTATTACTACTCTATAGTTCTTGCACCTCTCTAATTTCTCTGCAAATTTGCTCCTCCATATCTTTCCCACTATTTGGTGGTCTACAGAATACACCTAGTAGTGTAATGGCACCTCTATTATTTCTTAACTCTAGCCATATAGATTCTGTCCTTGACCCCTCCAGGACATCCTCACTCTCCACCACTAACATTCTCCTTGACCAATACTGCCACACCACCTCCTATCTTTCCTTCCCTATCTTTCCTGAACACTTTATAACCAGGAATATTTAATACCCAATCCTGTCCTTTTTTGAGCCAGGTCTCAGTTAATGCCACATCATATTCCCATGTGGCTATTTGTGCCTGCAGCTCACTTACCTTGTTTACTACGCTTTGTGCGTTCACATACATACACTGCAAACTCATCTTAGACCATCCTGTATTCTCTCTTAGTTTGACCCCACCTAATACCTTACTATTTCTTACTTTAGTGCTCTCTGTCACTCCCAATCCTTTGAGCACTTTATTTCTCCTTTCTAATATTACATCCTGGTGCCCATCCCTTTGCTAAATTAGTTTAAACCCTCCCCAACAGCACCAGCAAACCCCCCCGCGAGGATATTGGTTCCAGCCCTGTTGAGGTGCAACCCGTCCGGCCTGTACAGGTCCCACCTCCCCCAGAACCGATGATTGGCAGAAGAACCAAAGGCGACATGAGGAAAAACTTTTTTTATACAGCGAGTGGTTAGGATCTGGAATGCACTGCCTGAGATGGTGGTGGAGGCAGATTCATTCGTGGCTTTCAAAAGGGATAAGTACCTAAAGGAAACAATTTGCAGGGCTACGAGGAATGGGTGGGGGAGTGGGACTAGCTGAAGTGCAGAGAGCCGGCACAGGCTCGATGGGCCGAATGGCCTCCTTCTGTGCTGTAACCATTCTATGATTCTAACAAGAGGAGGCCATTCAGCCCCGAGAACATGTTCCACCATTCAATCAGATCATGGCTGACCTGTACCTGTTCCATAGGCTGAACGGCCTACTCCTCTTCCTATTCCAATACATGGCATCTTCAATCAGGTCAGGCAGTAGTGGGGGGAAAGAGACAATCCTAGCAGTCCCGACAGCGTCCGGTGATGTTCCACATAGACCCGTAACAGAAGACAGCACAAATCTAATACTGTAAAGTAACAAACTTTAATTGGCAATAAAGACTAGTCTTTAGAATTAAACATTGGGCTAACTAATGGTCAGCACTAAAATCGGAAGCAGTGCAACTCTAAAACCAAGTCAACGCCCTGATTTCAACAGATATCGGGGTGCTTGAATCATGCATTCCGCAAGTTAAGTGGTATTAAAAGCTGCATGACCCTTTACAATCTTCTAACCCACACTATCAATTTGTGCGCATGGAAGATTCCAGAACAGGGTAGAGGATTTTTTAAATAAAAAGATGGCATATTATATTGAAATATTGCACCTCCTTTCATGGTTATCAGGTCTACCAAGATCTATAAACTTATCAGAAACTCATTAATCAAACATTTCACAACTTTTAATTTATCTATTTATACTCATCCAAGTAAGGATATCAGTGATTAGAAACTGCACACTATTCCACTTATTGCCACTAGTGCCTGTATTCAGTACTAGTACATTAAAGTGAAGCTCCCGCCACACTATCCCAAATACTTCCAGGGCAGATACAGCACAGGTTAGATATAGAGTAAAGCTCCCTCTACACTGTCCCATCAAACACTCCCAGGGCAGGTACAGCACGGGTTAGATACAGAGTAAAGCTCCCTCTACACTGTCCCATCAAACACTCCCAGGGCAGGTACAGCACGGGTTAGATACAGAGTAAAGCTACCTCTACACTGTCCCATCAAACACTCCCAGGGCAGGTACAGCACGGGTTAGATACAGAGTAAAGCTCCCTCCACACTGCCCCATCAAACACTCCCAGGGCAGGTACAGCACGGGTTAGATACAGAGTAAAGCTCCCTCTACACTGTCCCATCAAACACTCCCAGGGCAGGTACAGCACGGGTTAGATACAGAGTAAAGCTCCCTCTACACTGTCCCATCAAACACTCCCAGGGCAGGTACAGCACGGGGTTAGATACAGAGTAAAGCTCCCTCCACACTGTCCCATCAAACACTCCCAGGGCAGGAACAGCACGGGTTAGATACAGACTAAACCTCCCTCTACACTGTCCCATCAAACACTCCCAGGGCAGGTACAGCACGGGGTTAGATACAGAGTAAAGCTCCCTCCACACTGCCCCATCAAACACTCCCAGGGCAGGTACAGCACAGGTTAGATACAGAGTAAAGCTCCCTCTACACTGTCCCCATCAAACACTCCCAGGGCAGGTACAGCACGGGTTAGATACAGACTAAACCTCCCTCCACACTGCCCCATCAAACACTCCCAGGGCAGGTACAGCACGGGTTAGATACAGACTAAAGCTCCCTCCACACTGCCCCATCAAACACTCCCAGGGCAGGTACAGCACGGGTTAGATACAGAGTAAAGCTCCCTCTACACTGTCCCATCAAACACTCCCAGGGCAGGTACAGCACGGGTTAGATACAGAGTAAAGCTCCCTCTACACTGTCCCATCAAACACTCCCAGGGCAGGTACAGCACGGGTTAGATACAGAGTAAAGCTCCCTCTACACTGTCCCATCAAACACTCCCAGGGCAGGTACAGCACGGGGTTAGATACAGAGTAAAGCTCCCTCCACACTGTCCCATCAAACACTCCCAGGGCAGGAACAGCACGGGTTAGATACAGAGTAAAGCTCACTCTACATTGTCCCAAACAGTTAATGTCAGCCAGAAAATTCTGAAAGTGAATGGATGGCACAAGTCACTCAGTCTCTGATGAGAAGTTTACAGGGTTGAGAACTATCTCCCTTTTCAACGACTCAAATATAACCCAGAATACTACACGCCGCGCAAGCTGTAAAGCTACACAACCCCGTGATACCAACGGCCATCGTCCTGCATGGTGAAAGATACTAGTTGGGTTTGAGAAATCGTTCGGTGTTCTATTCTACTTTCAAAATTACTGAAAGGTTTGCCGTGAAAGGGGGTGGGGGAGAAAGAGGAAGCGTTGGGTTTAGTTTTGACGTTATTTAAAAACATGCAATTGCATTTTACTCACAGTTCGACTGACTACGCCTGTCCCGGCCGTGTGCACACTACTAACTTGACACTGAGGCCATGGATAGACAGGACAGCCCACCGAAGAGAAGGTGTGATTATGGCGCTGGAGTGAGGAGCCTTCAACCCCGAAGCATTAAAAATCACCTGAACATTTTCTCCTCAATCAGCTGCCATCCACCTGGAACAAGCGGGCTCAATAACAGAAGTGGGGGGGGAAATGCAAACTTTTTGAAACTTCTAGACAAAGCTGAAATGCTTTGTGACTCAGTCTCTGCCCTCCACACCCCCCCCTCCCCCCCACCCCACCCCCCAGAAACTGAAAGCAGTGAAGTGGAAATGGTCATGCAGCTTTAAATTGGTACCGCGTTATGGCAACAGGGTGAAGTCACTCGTCGCGTACAGTACGATCACATGGTTCACCCAAATATGGTTTCTTTGGCCCTCAACACAAATTAGTGGAAATACAGTGGGTTCTGCTTAATTGCATAGTGTTGGGCCTGGGAAGTTTCTTTATGCAATTAACTAGCAAAGCCAGTCAGAAAGCAACGAGAAGATGGCAGACAAACAGAATTCACTGTGCACCATTTCCTCTCTGTGCTCTCCCTTTTGCCTGGTCCTTGCAAACAAGGCAAGTCGGAACTGCCGTTCGGGCAGCGCGCACACAAGTAAAGGGCGACTGGGGAAGATATTTAAATACAAGGCAACCGATCGTAAAACGTCCTGAGAACAGACGCGTGATGCAAGCTTGTTTATAGAAATAAACATTCCACAGTTAAGCTTTGTGCAAGGTCGGTATAACAGATCCACACGCAGATAATAGGGGGGGAGTAGGCGGCCGAGAAGAGGAGCACAAGTGGAGCCCCACTGTACTGTGTGACACAGACACCGCTCTGGGTGGACGTTAAAAACAAGCCTAGGTTGGGAGGTTATCCACAATACAGCAAATATAATAAAATGCTTCTAATGCATCTCCTGTGGGTAATTGTGGCTCTTACAGAACTTCCTGAATAATTTGGAGAATTCCTTCTTCGAAACGGTGTGTTATTTTTTAATTTGAAGTTCACAGGTAAAGTCAGATTGGACATACCACCTCCAGCTCCTGGTGAGGCTCTTCAACGCAATTTTAAAAAAAAATCTATTTATCATTGTTGGCATCTTCCAAGGTTTGGGAAGGGGGAAGGGAGGAAGAATTACAATCCAGTACGAGAGAGTTCCAATCAATCCGTTTTATAGTCCTTTGGTTTCAGTCTATCCTTCACTGCCAGAGGTGGAGGCACATTCAAAAATACTGCCACTTCCCCAGGACCGTATCTTTGATTGCATCAACATACTGTGAAGGCACCCAGTAAACCCAATAGTACGAGGCTTCAGTGGGACCCAGCTGAAATGCCTGGAAAGAGAAAGGAGAAAAAGAGAGTGAAGGGAGATCAGAACTGCCACAGTAACACATCTCTAATCAACAGTGGCCCTCCTTAAAGCCACAGAAATAAGAGGTTTGTATTTATACAACATTCCACGTCTCACATAAAGCATCTCAAAGCACTTCACATGCACGGAATTACCCTGAAGTGCAACAACTGCAGTTGTGGAGGAAAACAGCACGCAGTTTGCAAAGAGTAGGACTCCAGTTACTTTGTTCTTGCTGGTGTCGGGGGAGGAATGGTGGCCAGGACATCAGGAGAGCTCGCTCACTCCTCCTCTTCCAATGGGGGGGATCTTTAATGTCCATCTGAACCACTTGAGTATTTTAATCGAGGCTTCAGTTTAACGTCTTAACCGCAATGAGCAGAAAATCCATCCCACCCACCCCCACCTTGCTCAACCCAAAAATCAGGGCCAACACAGTATCTCCCCCCGCCCCGCCCCACCAAAAAGGCCAAAAATCAGGGCCAACACAGTATCTCCCCCCCGCCCCGCCCCACCAAAAAGGCCAAAAATCAGGGCCAACACAGTATCTCCCCCCCGCCCCGCCCCACCAAAAAGGCCAAAAATCAGGGCCAACACAGTATCTCCCCCCGCCCCGCCCCACCCAAAAAGGCCAAAAATCAGGGCCAACACAGTATCTCCCCCCCGCCCCGCCCCACCAAAAAGGCCAAAAATCAGGGCCAACACAGTATCTCCCCCCCGCCCCACCCCACCAAAAAGGCCAAAAATCAGGGCCAACACAGTATCTCCCCCCCGCACCACCAAAAAGGCCAAAAATCAGGGCCAACACAGTATCTCCCCCGCCCCGCCCCACCCAAAAAGGCCAAAAATCAGGGCCAACACAGTATCTCCCCCCCGCCCCGCCCCACCAAAAAGGCCAAAAATCAGGGCCAACACAGTATCTCCCCCGCCCCGCCCCACCCAAAAAGGCCAAAAATCAGGGCCAACACAGTATCTCCCCCGCCCCGCCCCACCCAAAAAGGCCAAAAATCAGGGCCAACACAGTATCTCCCCCGCCCCGCCCCACCCAAAAAGGCCAAAAATCAGGGCCAACACAGTATCTCCCCCCCGCCCCGCCCCACCCAAAAAGGCCAAAAATCAGGGCCAACACAGTATCTCCCCCCGCCCCGCCCCACCCAAAAAGGCCAAAAATCAGGGCCAACACAGTATCTCCCCCCCGCCCCGCCCCACCCAAAAAGGCCAAAAATCAGGGCCAACACAGTATCTCCCCCCCGCCCCGCCCCACCAAAAAGGCCAAAAATCAGGGCCAACACAGTATCTCCCCCCGCCCCGCCCCACCAAAAAGGCCAAAAATCAGGGCCAACACAGTATCTCCCCCCCCGCACCACCAAAAAGGCCAAAAATCAGGGCCAACACAGTATCTCCCCCCCGCACCACCAAAAAGGCCAAAAATCAGGGCCAACACAGTATCTCCCCCCCGCACCACCAAAAAGGCCAAAAATCAGGGCCAACACAGTATCTCCCCCCCGCCCCCGCCCCACCCAAAAAGGCCAAAAATCAGGGCCAACACAGTATCTCCCCCCCGCCCCGCCCCACCAAAAAGGCCAAAAATCAGGGCCAACACAGTATCTCCCCCCCGCCCCGCCCCACCCAAAAAGGCCAAAAATCAGGGCCAACACAGTATCTCCCCCCCGCCCCACCCCACCCAAAAAGGCCAAAAATCAGGGCCAACACAGTATCTCCCCCCCCCCCCCCCCCACCCAAAAAGGCCAAAAATCAGGGCCAACACAGTATCTCCCCCCCGCCCCGCCCCACCCAAAAAGGCCAAAAATCAGGGCCAACACAGTATCTCCCCCCCGCCCCGCCCCACCCAAAAAGGCCAAAAATCAGGGCCAACACAGTATCTCCCCCCCCGCCCCGCCCCACCCAAAAAGGCCAAAAATCAGGGCCAACACAGTATCTCCCCCCCGCCCCACCCCACCCAAAAAGGCCAAAAATCAGGGCCAACACAGTATCTCCCCCCCGCCCCGCCCCACCCAAAAAGGCCAAAAATCAGGGCCAACACAGTATCTCCCCCCCGCCCCGCCCCACCAAAAAGGCCAAAAATCTTTGGTCATGCCTGATAACACGGAATCGTGCACAGGAAATCAAACTTGCATTTAGGGGCAACCTTTCTTCCTCCACTCTCCCCTTCGTTCCACAATCTAAAGGCTTTTAAAAACCAATCTTGGTGCCATCTAGGTACTGCTTCCTAATTTTCTCAGACTCCATTCTTCTGAATCTTGGTTGCTCGAGAGAGTGGGACCGAGTCTCTCTCCAGTCTTTCCTTCCCATCACAATGCGGCTGCGTTCAGGAGATTGGAGGTGGCGGGAGTGCGTTCGAGCTGCCGTCAATTGTGGCACCACTCATGCGAGTTTTTAATACTCAGAATGTGGGCACTGAATGGTGATTGTCGCAGAGTGGTCACTGGCCAGGAACACAATGTCATTAATTACAGATTAGCAGAGAAGGGTTTAGAGTTTCTGATGACGCAAACAGCTTCTCGCTCATGAGCTGCGAGGGTCTGCAGCTCAGGCCATGCATAAAGTGTAGGCAAATGTAACACCGCTAGTCAGGAAAGGAGGGAGAGAGAAAACAGGGAAGTACAGGCCAGTTAGCCGGACATCACTCGTCGGTAAAATGCTGGAATCCATGGTTAAGGAAGTGGTATCAGGGCACTTAGAAAATCATAACATGATTAAGCAGAGTCAACATGGCTTTATGAAAGGGAAATAGTGTTTAACAAATTTATTAGTTTTTTGAGGATGTAACTAGCAGGGTAGATAAAGGGGTACCAGTGGATGTAGTATATTTGAATTTCCAAAAGGCATTCGATAAGGTGCCACATAAAAGGTTATCAGACAAGATAAGGGCTCATGGGGTTGGGGGTAATATCGTAGCATGGATAGAGGATTGGTTAACAGAAAACAGAGTAAGGATAAACAGGTCTTTTTCAGGTTGGCAGGCTGTAACTAGTGGGGTGCCGCAAGGATCAGTGCTGGGGCCTCAGCTGTTTACAATCTATATTAAATGACCTAGATGAAGGGACCGAGTGTAATGTATCCAAGTTTGCTGATGATACAAAGCTAGGTGGGACAGTAAGCTGTGAGGAGAACACAGAGTCTGCAAAGGGATATAGACAGACTAAGTGAGTGGGCAGTAAGGTGGCAGATGGAGTATAATGTAGGGAAATGTGAGGTTAGTCACTTTGGTAGGAATAGAAAAACAATATTTTTTAAATGTTGGAGTTCAGAGAGATTTGGGTGTCCTCGTGCAAGAAACACAGAAAACTAGCATGCAGGTACAGCAAGCAATAAGGAAGGCAAATGGTATTTTGGCCTTTATTGCAAGGGAGTTGGAGTACAAGAGTAAGGAAGTCTTGCTACAATTGTGATCAGCCATGATCGCATTGAATGGCGGAGCAGGCTAGAGGGGCCGAATGGCCTACTCCTGCTCCTATCTTCTATGATTCTATACAGGGCCTTGGTGAGACCACACCTGGAGTACTGTGCACAGTTTTGGTCTCCTTATCTAAGGAAGGATATACTTGCCTTGGAGGCGGTGCAACGAAGGTTCACTAGATTGATACCTGGGATGAGAGGGCTGTCCTATGAGGAGAGATTGTGTAGAATGGGCCTATACTCTCTAGAGTTTAGAAGAATGAAAGGTGATCTCATTGAAATATTAGCGGGATTAGACAAAGTCAACATGGATTTATGAAAGGGAAATCATGTTTGACAAACCTACTGGAGTTTTTTGAGGATGTAACTGGTAGAATAGATAAGGGAGAATCAGTGGATGTGGTGTATTTGGATTTTCAGAAGGCCTTTGATAAAGTTCCACATAAGAGGTTAGTGTGCAAAATTAAAGCACATGGGATTGGGGGTAATATACTGGCATGGATTGAAAAATGGTTAACAGACAGGAAACAGAGTAGGAATAAATGGGTCTTTTTCGGGGTGGTAGGCAGTGACTAGTGGGGTACGGCAGGGATCAGTGCAATATATATCAATGATTTGGATGAGGGAACCAAATGTAATATTTCCAAGTTTGCTGACGACACGAAACTAGGTGGGATTGTGAGTTGTGAGGAGGCTTCAAGGCGATTTAGACAAGTTCAGTGAGGGTGGTGAACCTGTGGAATTCTCTACCACAGAAGGCTGTGGAGGCCAAGTCACTGAATATATTTAAGAAGGAGATAGATAGATTTCTAGACGCAAAAGGCATCAAGGGGTATGGGGGGAGAGCGGGAATATGGTATTGAGATAGAGGATCAGCCATGATCATATTGAATGGCGGAGCAGGCTCGAAGGGCCTACTCCTGCTCCTATTTTTCTATGTTTCTATGAAACATACAAGATTCTGAAGGGGATTGACAGGGTAGATGCTGAGAGGTTGTTTCCCCTGGCTGGAGTGTCTAGAACTAGGGGGCACAGTCTCAGGATAAGGGGTCGGCCATTTAAGACTGAGATGGGGAGGAATTTCTTCACTCAGAGGGTTGTGAATCTTTGGAATTTTCTGCCCCAGAGGACTGTGCATGCTGAGTCTTTGAGTATATTCAAGGCTGAGATAGATAGATTTTTGGACTCTAGAGGAATCAAGGGAAATGGAGATCCGGCGGGAAAGTGGAGTTGAGGTCGATGATCAGCCATGATCTTATTGAATGGCGGAGCAGGCTCGAGGGGCCGTATGGCCGAATCCTGCTCCTACTTATGTTCTTATAAAGACTGCATTGGTGCATGTGCCCCCCTAGTGGCTGCTTACAGAATGGCGTCACCAATGGCCTGGGAATTGTCCACATGCCTTTGCAGTCCTGGGGTGCAGGGAGGCCAAGAAAAAGGGATGGCAAAAGCTAGATTGTGTGGAAAATTCACTCCTGTGCATTGCCCTTACGATTGTAGCTACGGCATATCAAGCAATGGCTTCACTTCCCGGCCCCGCCTCTGGGGTGCCGCAAGGATCTGTCCTTGGCCACCTCCTCTTCCTCATCTACCTGCAGTCCCTCGGCAACACCATCCGAAGACATGGGGCCAGCGTCTACAGTCTCTGTCACAAACCATGCCTCACCATCCCCTCCCTGGCCATCGCCTCAAGTTGAACCAGGCTGTGTGCAATCTCAACATTCTATTCGACCGCCAAGCCAAGCTTCCATATCCTCTCCATCACGAAGGCCGCCTTCTTCCACCTCCGTACCATCACCCACTCCACCCCCTCCGCTCAGACCATCCGCTGCCAACACCCTCATCCATGGTTTTGCTGTTCCAGACTCCATTACTCCTGGCCGGCCTACCACCCTCCACAAACTTCAGCTCATCCAAAACTCTGCTGCCAAGACCCAATCGAGCATCAAGTCTCGCTCAACCCTCACACCTTACCTCGCCAATATCCAGACGCCCTGCCCGCTCCATATTCACAGTTGCTAACCCGTCACAAGGCACTGGCCTCAGTACTCACCATCATGTGATAATCCTCATGTCCTTCAATAGGTTCAGTGATCACATTTTTGATAGAGCCCATAGGGATTTTCTCTGTTCTCTCTGTTAAAAAATAAAGTAAGTCACCGACCACAGAATCTTACAGCACTGAAGGGGGCCATTCAGCCCATCGTGCCTGTGCCGGCTCTTTGATAAAGCTACCAAATTTGCCCCACTCCCCCACAGCCAATGTTCCCTGTAATTTTTTTGGTGCGGGCTGCACGGCCCATTCAAATTTTCACGCATGCGCAGTTTCGTGTATTGAAAGACCGGTGAGCGGCCAGCACGGGAACTCCAGAAGGCAGCTTAGTGGGAACGTTGCCCACAGCCCTGCAATTTTTTCCTTTTCAAGTATTTATCCAATTCCCTTGAGGGAGGAGAAGGAAATCAGCTACAACAAAGCCCACAACACTAGATACTGTGGGCACCAGAGAGGAGAGCACTGCCCAGGCGCCTTCCCCTGCAACAACTAGCATTTATATATCGCCTGATAACTCCCCTCCCTCAGAGACTGAATAAACCAGGGTGAACCTGCGAATGTCATTCTATACATGCTGGGCTGCAAAGAGTGCGATCAATGATTCAAAGGAACACATGTGCGGTCTGTAAAACTCACCCTTGGTTCCAATCCAGAGCTGGTCCTGCTCCAGTTTGAAGGTTAACCTTACTTTTCCACTGGACTTGTTGTACATGCCAGCTAATGGTACACTCGGTAAGCGTTCCTGCAGAGAGTGCAGAGGGCAGCGGTTAGCAACACAGCAGCGAGCAGGCAGGCAAAGAATCACATACACCAGCCACGTTCAAGGGACTGGGGCAGTGGACTGTAGAGGGAGCTTTACTCTGTATCTAACCTGTGCTGTACCTGCCCTGGGAGTGTTTGATGGGACAGTGTAGAGGGAGCTTTACTCTGTATCTAACTTGTGCTGTACCTGCCCTGAGAGTGTTTGATGGGACAGTGTAGAGGGAACTTTACTTGTATCTAACCCGTGCTGTACCTGCCCTGGGAGTGTTTGATGGGACAGTGTAGAGGGAGCTTTACTCTGTATCTAACCCGTGCTGTACCTGCCCTGGGGGTGTTTGATGGGACAGTGTAGAGGGAGCTTTACTCTGTATCTAACCCGTGCTGTACCTGCCCTGGGGGTGTTTGATGGGACAGTGTAGAGGGAGCTTTACTCTGTATCTAACCCGTGCTGTACCTGCCCTGGGGGTGTTTGATGGGACAGTGTAGAGGGAGCTTTACTCTGTATCTAACCCGTGCTGTACCTGCCCTGGGGGTGTTTGATGGGACAGTGCAGAGGGAGCTTTACTCTGTATGTGGTTAGAGAGTTTTATTGACAGTAAAAGATAGCGCTGATGGTGGTGGGCGATTACTCTGCCGGTGACTTTCTTCAGCTTCCAACCTTCCTCAATCTGCCAGCGGCTCCAGGATGTTCAAAAGGCCTCGCATCAAATCACCTTCTAGTCCAGGCTCCGAGACACCGTGTCCTGGGAATGCCGTGGATTGCAGCTCTGGCTCATGGGATCTTTCACATCCGCAGAGGGCAGACGGGGCATCGGCTTAACGCCTCATACGAAAGACGGCACCTCCGACAGTGCAGCACTGGGAGTGTCAGCCTGGATTATAAACTCGAGACTCTGGAGTGGGACTTGAACCCACGTCCTTCTGACCCAGAGGCGAGAGTGCCACCCTCTGAGCCACAGCTGACACCAAGTGCAGAAACACCACGGAAATTTGACAAAGCACAGCGAACGCCGAATGCAGCTGCTTACCTTGACACCTTTAATGGATGGCATAATGTCCTCTGGTTTCCCTTTGTCTAATACTTTCCTGTGTTGCTAAAAAAACAAAACAGCAGCAGTCAGAGAAAAAACCAGAGGGCAAGGACAAGCGTTCAGCAAACTCACTGGCAGAAGGACTGTCCGAAAATGTTCTCACAGTAACAGATGCGAGTGTTTCACTGCATTCTCGCGTGCATTTAACAGAACCCCCTCCTGTGAACTGGAGGAACACCGACGTACAGAACCAGAAAAAGGTCCAACTGGTCAGTCCCAAGGTTCCATAAATCGCACCCTATACCGTTTCTCAACCACCACCTTCACCAAAAAACTATCCGACTCCCTCGCGAGTTCCCCGACTCCATCTCCACCGGGCAGTCTGGTCCACCCGTTCACCATCGGCATGAAGTCATTCAATCAAAAGAGCTCGTCACCTTCCCCGAGCTGGGGTCCTTGCCCCAGGCACAGAGGTTGTGCTTTACTAGGAGTTCAGTTTATCCATACCTCTTACAAATCGAAGCCTTCAATAAAGGTCAGCCATTTAGGACTGAGATGAGGAGGAGTTACTTCACTCAGAGGGTTGTGAATCTTTGGAATTCTCTACACCAAAGTGCTGTGGATGCTGAGTCGTTGAGGAATGTTCAAGGCTGAGATCGATAGATTTTTGGACTCTAGGGGGAATCAAGGGATATGGAGATCGGACGGGAAGGTGGAGTTGAGGTAGAAGATCAGCCATGATCTGATTGAATGGCGGAGCAGGCTCAAGGGACCGAATGGCCTACTCCAGCTCCTATTTATTTTCTCCCCGAAGCCTTCTTTCCGCCAGTGTAAACATTCCCAGTTTCCTGTTGGAAGCAGGCAGGCAGTGTTTTATTCACAGGCACAGAGTACACGAGGAAGGTCAGCATTTACACTGCGGAGTCCAACTTGCAGGGCATTGGATTTTGCTGGGGCGCGGGTCGAATGTGGGCTCCCTGCTCCAATTCCACCTCACCAAGTTCCTTCACCTCACCATTACGGGGAGGGGGTGGGGAAGAGGCGCTGTGCTTCCCGAAAGAAAACAAAGGCCAACTCATGGGGTGGCAAGTCCTATGGGTTTGGCTGAGGTTTGACAGGGAGAGACAGAGGACAAAGCACAAAATGAGCAGACAGAAGAATACAGGACAGCTGTCTAAGCTGACAAATGGATAGATTGTTGTTGGGCAAGGGTGTCCAGGGTGTCCAGGAATATGGAGCAAAGGCGGGTAAATGGAGTCAAGTTACAGATCAGCCACAATCTCACTGAATGGCAGAACAGGCTCGAGGGGCTAAATGGCCTCCTCCTGTTCCTAATGTAACAGGCTCGAGGGGCTGAACGGCCTCCTCCTGTTCCTGTGCAACAGGCCCGAGGGGTTGAATGGCCTCCTCCTGTTCCTGTGCAACAGGGTCGAGGGGCTGAATGGCCTCCTCCTGTTCCTGTGTAACAGGCTTGAGGGGGCTGAATGGCCTCCTCCTGTGTTACCCAATGCTGATTATTGTAAATAAGGCACTTACCTTTTGCCTACATAGAGGTTCCTTTTTTGGCTCTTCAGCTTTGGCCTCTTGCTGTACCACCTCCTTTGGCGTGTTTACTGCTAGAACATCATTAATCGTCGACCCGATCACCATTATTTTTGCACCATTGGTGACTTTAAGTTCACGTAAAGTTTTATCTTCCTGGAGCAGTCCCTTATACATGACTTTTTGCATAGCAGGAGTGAGACCTGACAAGAGGAAGAAAATAGTGCTGACCTTAGTCCAGTCTTTGAAAAATTAGCTTCGATGCTCATCACTATTGGGTCCAGTGACACGGATCAGAATCTGCGAAAGGTCACGACCCTTGCAAGTGTGGGGACCGGTGTGAAATGTCTCTCCCTATAATCGTTAATCCTCCCCTTCTCTCCTCTCCCAAGTTGCCCTACATCACCCGTCTCCAGTAGGAGCTGGTCCCGAGACCTCTCGCTGTGAAACTGTGTAATCAGAAAAAGTACACGAAACGGCACAGTGACTCTCCCTTCATGGCACAGGCCAGATCAGGAACCCACCGTGTTGGAGAGGGAATAACTGCTGTAAACTAGCGCACCCGATATACTGGGGCTCCCACCTGTGGCTGAGCAGGTAGCACTTTATAAACCAGAACTGCAATTTTGCCTCAATTCGCCGCCCCCCCCCCCCCCCCCAAACCTCCTGAAGACGCTGAATCCTGCTGGATAGAGTACACTAGAACAGGTGTCAATTGCATTCAGATACCACATTTAAAAAAAAATCTATAATTACAATCCCTCTGCACCATCCCATCAAACGCTCCCAGGGCAAGTACAACACGGGTTAGATACAGAGTAAAGCTCTCTCTCTATGTGCCAACTAACATCTGGATTATTACTGTTCTAATCTTTTATGTCACAGAAAAGAATCCCTTCAGCCTCTGGACCTGGACTGGGTTCAAACGATTGGTAAAAACCCCACTGAACCACTCAGCAATCCACAAGTTTATTTATACAGAGGCAACCAAACTTCAATTAACAGTTCAACCTGTAGAAAATCCAACTTCAATAATTCTCGGGGTGGAGGAGAGAGAAAAGACTACAGAGGTGCCAGGGACCTAAAAGAAAAGTCTAAGGAACCAGCGGAGTAAACTGAACTGCTGCAATTACCAGTTTCCTGCCACTAGAGCGGCGCTGTTTCCACATTCATACCAGGTGTGTGTCGTCTCGAAAGCCAACGGGGAATTCAGGAGAAACTTCTTTCCCCAGAGTGTGGTGAGAATGTGGAACTCGCTACCACAGGGAGTGCTTGAGGCGAAGAGCACAGATGCCTTCAAGGGGAAGCTAGATAAACACACGAGGGAGAAAGGAATAGAAGGATCCGCTGATAGGGTGAGATGAAGAAGGGTGGGAGGAGGCTCGTGTGGAGCATGAACACCGGCATCGACCTGTTGGGCCGAATGGCCCGTTTCTGTGCAGTAAATTTGACGTAATTCTGGGCGATTAGTGGCAGAAACTGGAGACTCTAGCATTTCTCCCAGTGCACTGCCATTGTCACACAGAATAGCACCGCTCCTCACCAACCTTTCTTTTCAGCTGTGCGGCGCTCCAGGGATCCCGCGCAACCGGCTTTTCGATGTATCAAACCGCGCACGCATGGAATTGTGAATGGCCCGCGCAGCGCCAAAAAAAATTAAAGGGAACATTGCTCCTCACGCCTATTTAATTCTCAACTGCAGTTAGAACGGCATGCAGTAGGAAAGTTAGCATGGGCCCGCCTTCCCTCCCAGCAAAACACACCTGTGAGGGAGTGAATCTTTTCTTTCAGACTGGCTCCTGTGCTATCCAGTGGAACTCTCAGATCATATTTGTTTTTGTTCCAAATAACTTTCAGGTCCACCATTTCCTTCTCGGCATCTGACTCGCCGCCATTGCTGACTGAGGTTTGGGGGAGTGAGTCCTCGTTCTCCATTTGTTCGGTCAGTGAGGACTGAGCGTCCCCTTCACCGGCAGTCCCACAGCTTGCTTTCTCTTTCTGAACGGGTAAGTCCGTGCAAGCCTCTGTTTCCATTCCACCAGTGTCTGCCCCTGCAAGTAAGCGTCAAAGAAAACTCTAAAGGTTAATTATTTGAGTGGCAGCATTTATAATTTATCTCGACCACATCAAAAATCTTGTGTGCGCACTTCCTATTTACAAAACCTTACTTACTGCTGTCACATCTGTGTGTCAACTTCTCCCCCATCCCCATTATAAATCCCTACGTGCACATTTAGAATGGAGACTGCCTATGTAAACACGTCACACTGCAATGACATTCGCCCACCATTGGTAGCGCTGTAATACCTCAGTTTTGCATCTCACAGCTCCTGAACATAGGAACCGGAGGTCATTTAGCCCCTCGAGCCTGTTCCCTCATTCAAAGAGATCATGGCTGATCTGCGACCTAACTCCATATACCCGCCTTTGCCCCTTATCCCTTAATACCTCTGGTTAACAAAAATCTATCAATCTCAGATTTAAAATTAGCAATTCATCTAGCATCAATTGCCATTTGCGGAAGAGTTTTCCAAACTTGTTTCACTAAGTGTTTCCTAACTTCATTCCTGAAAGGCCTGGATCTAATTTTAGACTATGCCCCCTAGTCCTAGACTCCCCAACCAGTGGAAATAGTTTCTCTCGATCTAGCCCATCAGTTCCCCTTAATATCTTGAAAACTTCGATCAAATCACCTCTTAACCTTCTAAATTCCAGGGAACAGAACCCTAGTTTGTGTAATTTCTCCTCAAAATTCAACCCCTGGAGTCCAGGTATCATTCTGGTAAATCTACGCTGCACTCCCTCCAAGGCCAGTATATCCTTCCTAAGGTGTGGTGCCCAGAATTGCTCACAGTACTCCAGGTGTGGTCTAACCAGGGCATTGTATAGCCTGAGCCTGTACTACAGAGAAATTCCTTCGTTCCAACTAACTCGTTCTTGGCTTTTCAAATTACCGGTTAAATTAAACAACAAAATGTATAAAAATAAGGACAGAATGCATGACTTTAAAACGTGGCCGCACACCCTGGTCCAATATCTCCGTCACGGCATTCAATCCCATGGGAGATAAACTAGTATTTTACAGTTTTCAATCCCATCCCCACTCGCCTCCATCATCGCGAGCATCATTCCCAAATAAATCGACAGCAAATCAGCTTTTAGTATTAACCAATGCCGCAACACAATTAGCTGCTAGGCCGTCAGCAGGCCAAAGATGAGGGTCTCTGATCTGCAGCTTTCCTCACCCAACTTACCTCCAAAAACAGCCAAAGATCAAGAACTCACTGGGCACGGGAGCAAAAGACCCAGAAATACAAACTGGGGTCCCACCACTTCACTCAGCCCGCGCAGGGAACAGCAACCACCTGGGGTAGGTACAGAACTTCCCCGTGAAGCTTGCACAATATAAAGCTCCGTCTCTGGAGCAAATACTAGCCCAAGGCACTATTAATCAGATATACTGAAATTCTTGTATTGATATGCAATTCCTATCTACAAAATATTGTCACAGTTTTCCATTATAAATTCCTATGTAAACTGGTCATGCTGTAATTACACCCTCCCATCAGTGGTGGCGCTGTAGTCCTTTTCTGCATCACCCAGCTCCTGCATCAAAACTCCTTCCCTCCAACCAACTCTACTGCCAGGAACATAGGAACAGGAGTAGGCCAGTTAGCCCCTCGAGCCTGTTCTGCCATTCAATGAGATCATGGCTGATCTGTGACCTAACTCCATATATCCGCCTTTGCCCCATATCCCTTAATACCTTTGGTTAATAAAAATCTATCAATCTCAGATTTAAAATTAATTGATCTAGCATCAATTGCCGTTTGCGGAAGAGTGTTCCAAACTTCTACCACCCTTTGCGTGTAGAAGTGTTTCCTAATTTCACTCCTGAAAGGTCTGGCTCTGATTTTTAAGACTCTGCCCCCTAGTCCTATAATCCCCAACCAGCGGAAATAGTTTCTCTCTATCTATCCTATCTGTTCCTCTTAATATCTTGAAAACTTCAATCAGATCACCCCTTAATCTTCTAAATTCTAGGGAATACAACCCTAATTTATGTAATTCCTCCTCGTAACTTAACCCTTGAAGTCCGGGTATCGTTCTGGTAAATCTACGCTGCACTCCCTCCAAGGCCAATATATCCTTCCTAAGATGTGGTGCCCAGAACTGCTCACAGTACTCCAGGTGTGCTCTAACCAGGGCTTTGTAACTTCTACCCCCTTGTATTCTAGTCCTCTAGATATAAAGGCCTGCATTCCATTAGCCTTTTTGATCATTTTCTGTACCTGTTCATGACATTTTAATGATCTATGTACCTGGACCCCCAAGTCTCTTTGGACCTCCACTGATTTTAGTTTTTCACCATTTAGAAAGTACCCTGTTCTATCCTTTTTAGGTCCAAAGTGGATGGCCTCACATTTGCTTACATTGAAATCCATTTGCCACAGTTTTGCCCATTCATTCACTTAATCTGTCAATATCACTTTGTAATTTTATGCTTCCATCTACACTGCCTACAATGCTGCCTATCTTTGTGTCATCAACAAATTTGGTTGTATGACTTTCTATGCCATCATCTAAGTTGTCAATAAATACTGTGAATAGTTTTGGCCCCAACACAGATCCCTGCGAGACACCACCAGTCACATCCTGCCAATTTGAGTACCTACCTATTATCCCTACCCCCTGTCTCCTGCCGCTCAGCCAATCTCCTAACCACATCAATAATTTGCCCTCAATTCTGTGGGCTTCTACCTTAGATAACAGATATGTGGGACTTTATCAAATGCCTTCTGGAAGTCCATATAAATAACATCCATAGACATTCCCCTGTCCACTACTTTACTCACCTCTTCAAAAAATTTAATCAGGTTTGTCAGGCATGACCTACCTTTCACAAATCCATGCTGACTCTCTCTGATCAACTGAAAATTTGAGGTGTTCAGTCACCATATCCTTAATTATAGACTCTAGCAATTTCCCGACAACAGATGTTAGGCTAACTGGTCTATAATTCCCTGGTTTCCCTCTCTCGCCATTCTTAAATAGTGGAGTGACATGCGCAACTTTCCAATCTAAAGGGACGGTTCCTGAATCTAGAGAACTTTGGAAGTTTATAGTTAGGGCATCTGCAATGTGCTCACCTACTTCCTTTAAAAACCTGGGATGGAAACCAGGCTTCACTTCTCAAATTGGTTTAGGTTTTGCTGTTTAACTATAAATCGAAGTATTAATTATAAAAATAAGGACAGAATGTAAGACTTTAAAAAAAGTTACTGAATCTCATCTGTACGTCCTGGTCCTATTATTCCCAGGCCTCTAGCCCTGCTTCAGCTGAAGACTACACTTGGTCTCGACTGCCCATGTGCATCTCTGCAGGAAATCGATCAGTAAAGTTTTAAACGGTTTGAATTTGCAAGAATGTAGAGATGACTTACTGTAAAAACAAACATAGCATTTGGTCCATCATAGCCCGTGATATTACACTTGTTCTGTATTAAAAAGGGACGTTCAGCCTCACATAAAAAATATTAGAGGGTGCTGAAGCAATCAGCCCGTTAGCTGCACAATACAATTTGTACTTCACTCCTTTGGTACCTAGCTCTAGAGAACACTAAACTGAAAGCGCTCGATGCCGACAGAAATGAAAAGTGCTCCTTCCCGCAGCGCTAACCATTCCTCACCCCGTTCAGCACACAAAAGAACTGGAACATAATTTATCGTTATGGCAGATTGCCAGTGGTAAATAGTGCAGAAAGAAAGACTTGCATTTCTATAGCGCCTTTCACGACCTCAGGACGTCCCAAAGCGCTTTACAGCCAATTAAGTACTTTTTGAAGTGTAGTCACTGTTGTAATGTAGGAAATGCGACAGCCAATTTGCGCACAGCAAGCTCCCACAAACAGCAACGTGATAATGACCAGATCATCTGATTTAGTGATGCTGATTGAGGGATAAATATTGGCCAGGACACCAGGGAGAACTCCCCTGCTCTTCTTCAGATAGTGCCATGGGATCTTTTGGGTCCACCTGAGAGCGCAGACGGGGCCTCGGTTTAACGTCTCATCCGAAAGACGGTGCCTCCGACAGTGCAGCACTCCCTCAGCACTGACACTGGAGCGTCAGCCTAGATTTTTGTGCTCAAGTCTCTGGAGTGGGACTTGAACCCACAACCTCCTGACCGCAGAGATGAGGGTGCTACCCACTGAGCCACGGCTTCAATAGTCAGCATCGCAGATCAGAATCCACCCCCATTTGTGCTGAGTTAGTGGATCTCAGCCAGGGCCAGGACACGGGTTTTACAATTGGCCTCAGTGGCCCACGCTTTCGCTGGGCGGCATCAGCCACAGCAGGTCTGGGGTACATAACATTGCCTGGTACTCCAATGCTGCGTTGTCACAAGTGCCGCCCTTCACGCAAGGGATTAAGTGATCCCACTGAGCAATTCGCTGAAAAATGGGGAGTTCTCGTGTTCTGCTGACCCACATGCATCCCTGAACCAACACCATCACAAACCAGTCGCTCATTCAACTCACTGCCATGTACCAGAGCAGAATGGCTTCTCTGGATGCCTATTTAACAGTCACTAAATAATTCACAGAGTGAAAATTACTTTAAACATTTCAATTACTCGACAGGCACTATGTAAAGTGAGCTTTCTTCTGATAGCTATCACGTATTGGACAGAGTGCGTAGAGTCACCAGGTGAGGACAGAGCCAGGCTCAGCTGTGATAACTGCCATGGGAGGAATAGCCTGCTGCCACACACTCTCGCACTAAGGACTAGCCAGTGTACAGAAGTATACTCTATTATTGGGGCAGCGTTCACAACAACACTCCTCCAATCACCTGCAGATAGCTCTCAAATGAAATCTACCTCCTAATACCCTCAATGCTTACTCGTGAATCTAATCCAGTAGCAGCAAGCAAGGAGACATCATCTATTGACAAAATCCCGCAGATCACTTCCAAACAGCAGAGAACGGCTGCTCTCCGTAAGCTGAAAACATTCACTCAGACTTTCTTTCCTGTTCAAACAAAGTAAAAACTAATTTAGTTCTACGAATAAATGGTCAGTGAACTTCCTTAAGCATAAGTGGGTGGGCAGGGGTGGGAGGAGTTAATTTTCTCTCGTAACACACACTGGGCAACAAGCTTGCGGAAAATATCGGTGTACATAAATATTTCAACGTGGTCGTAAATCAATTTTTAACGGTTAAAAAGGAGAGGAATTTTGCATAAATGTGAATGCATTGCCAGAGAAAATGAAGACCTGTGTTTATGCAGCGCCTTACCACATCTCAAAAAGCTTCACATAAATCATTTACTTCGATGTGCAGTGACCGTTATCGAAGAATAATGGGGATTATTTTACTTTAAGATGGTAGAACTCTCCCGTCGGGTGGCTGTGGGTTCAAGCCCCACTCCAGGATGTCAGCTCATTATCTCAGCTGCCACACGGGGGCAGCAACGAGGGGGCGCAGCACCAAGGGAGCACGGCACTGTCAGGGGGGCAGCACCGTTTTTGTGGGGGGGGGGGGGGGGGGGGGGGGGGGGGGAGAAGAGAGAGGGGGGCCAGCACGGAGGGAGCACGGCACTGTTTTTGGGGGTGGGGGGTGGAGGGGGGGCGCAGCACCGAGGGAGCGCGGCCCCGTCAGGGGGGGCGCAGCTCCGAGGGAGCGCGGCCCCGTCAGGGGGGGCGCAGCACCGAGGGAGCGCGGCCCCGTCAGGGGGGGCGCAGCACCGAGGGAGCGCGGCCCCGTCAGGGGGGGCGCAGCACCGAGGGAGCGCGGCCCCGTCAGGGGGGGCGCAGCACCGAGGGAGCGCGGCCCCGTCAGGGGGGGCGCAGCACCGAGGGAGCGCGGCCCCGTCAGGGGGGGCGCAGCACCGAGGGAGCGCGGCCCCGTCACGGGGGGCGCAGCACCGAGGGAGCGCGGCCCCGTCACGGGGGGCGCAGCACCGAGGGAGCGCGGCCCCGTCAGGGGGGGGCGCAGCACCGAGGGAGCGCGGCCCCGTCAGGGGGGGCGCAGCACCGAGGGAGCGCGGCCCCGTCAGGGGGGGGCGCAGCACCGAGGGAGCGCGGCCCCGTCAGGGGGGGCGCAGCACCGAGGGAGCGCGGCCCCGTCAGGGGGGGCGCAGCACCGAGGGAGCGCGGCCCCGTCAGGGGGGGCGCAGCACCGAGGGAGCGCGGCCCCGTCAGGGGGGGCGCAGCACCGAGGGAGCGCGGCACCGTCAGGGGGGCGCAGCACCGAGGGAGCGCGGCACCGTCAGGGGGGCCGCAGCACCGTCAGGGGGGGCAGTGCGTCAGACTTGTCATTAAACCAAGGGTCCTTCCACCTGTTTGGGTGGATGTTTTAGATTCCCGGCACGTTTGAAAAGGAGCAAGGATTAAGTGGCTTTAAATGGCTCAAGTGGTGGGTCTTTTAAAATTCTCATCCTTGTGTTCAAACCTCTCCATGGCCTGGCCTCGCCCCTCCCTATCTCTAACTTCTTCCCGCCCTACAACCCTCCGAGATCTCTGCGCTCCACCAATTCTGGCCTCTCATTTGTCAGATTTTAATCAGTCCACCATTGGCGACCATGCTTTCAGCTGCCTGGAATTCCCTCCCTAAACCTCTCCGCCCCTCTTTCCTCCTTTAAGACACTCCTTAAAACCTACCTCTTTGACCAAGCTGTCCTAAAATCTCTGTGACTCGGTGTCATATTTTGTCGGATAATTGTTCCTGTGAAGCGCTTTAAGACCTTTGCCATTAAAGGCGCTATAGTAATGCAAGTTGTTGTCCTGGTAGTTGTCAGCTTCAGATGGGGACACAGCCCTTCAGGACTGCAATGAATGAGTGCCAAGGGGCACTTCGCTCTTCGTCTTTTGAAAGGTTATGGTCAGTGCCTCTGCTATTTTCTCACCGACTTCGCTCCGTATTTGAAAACTGACATCAGGACCCAGAGCCATTTCCACCAATTTTTCCAGCACTCCTTCCTCATCGATAGTTAGCCTATCGGATTGCTCCCCATCCTCCCCTCTTATCCTTCAATTCCCACAACCACATTATTCTGTGAAAAGCAAAGCAAAGTCCTCACTCAGTTTCTCCACTATTCCTTTACCCTTTAAAGGATTTCCTTTTTCACCTCCAATCTGCCCTACCCATTGCAATTATAAAATCCTTTACTATTCCCGTTTGTTCTCTGCCAGTTTTTCTTCAGATCTGCTCATACCCTTCCAAATACTTTGCTAGTCCTCTATATTTTTTATATTCAACTTGATTTTGCCCTAGATTTCTCATACAAGTTGTATTTATATAGCGCCTTTAATATAGTAAAACGTCCCAAGGCACTTCACATGAGTATTACAAGACAAAAAATTTGACACCGAGCCACATAAGGAGAAATTGGGGCAAGTGACCAAAAGCTTGGTCAAAGAGGTAGGTTTTAAGGAGCGTCTTAAAGGAGGAAAGAGAGATAGTGAGGCGGAGAGGTTTAGGGAGGGAATTCCAGAGCTTAGGGCCCAGGCAACAGAAGGCACGGCCACCAATGGTTGAGCGATTATAATCAGGGATGCTCAAGAGGACAGAATTAGAGGAGCGCAGAGATCTCAGGGGGTTGTGGGGCTGGAGGAGATTACAGAGATAGGGAGGGGCGAGGAGGCCATGGAGGGATTTGAAATCAAGGAAGAGAATTTTGAAATCGAGGCGCTGCTTAACCGGGAGCCAATGTAGGTCGGCGAGCACAGGGGTGATGGGTGAACGGGATTTGGTGCGAGTTAGGACACGGGCAGCCGAGTTTTGGATCACTTCAAGTTTACGTAGGGTAGAATGTGGGAGGCCGGCCAGGAGAGCATTGGAATAGTCAATTCTAGAGGTAACAAAGGCATGGATGAGGGTTTCAGCAGCGGATGAGCTGAGGCAATGGCGGAGACGGGCGATGTTAGAGGTGGAAATAGGCTGTCTTAAGTTATGCTGCGGATATGTGGCCGGAAGCTCATTTCAGAGTCAAATGTGACACAGGTTGCGAACAGTGTGGTTCAGCCTCAGACAGACGTTAGGGAGAGGGATGGAGTCAGTGGCTAGGGAATGGAGTTTGTGGCGGGGACCAAAAACAATGGCTTCGGTCTTCCCAATATTTAATTGGGGAAAATGTGTCTACATGTCTCTTTTTAATTTCTCTAATCAAGTAATTCCAGTTGTTGTTACAGCACCTTCACTGTTTATGGGAACGTGTCTAGTCTATACCCTGCTCTCTCTCTGGCCTTTTCTGAGTTACTTCTCTTCTAATCACATTGAAATTGGCTTTTGTTGCCCCACAGGCCAGTACTTTAATTTTTGTTTCCACTTCTTTTCAATCTTTATAATCAAATCTAATGACGTTGTGGTCACTATCCCCTTATCTAGTCGCCCTCCTTCATTTCCTGAGACTAGAACCAACAATGCCACTTTCCTTTTTTGGACTTGACTCACTGATCTAGGAAGCAATGCTGGACACATTGCAGAACCCTGCTCCCTTGCCACTTACATTACTCTTACCTGAGCGTACCTTTGAATAATTATTCCTTTCCAATGCTTCCTCATCTTTGCCCCCTCCCCACAAAGCATTCCCAGTGAGGACACTTGACCCAATCCTGTTATTGATACCAGTCACTGCAGTCTCCTGGCATTTCCCAGAGATTTTTTCTCCGTTTTCTGCCTCTCTGCGCGACACAGCAAGAGATTGCTCTTAACACCCGCCAATTCAATACCCTCAGACGACCTTCACAGCTCCTGCCGACTCTCCTCTTTCCCCAATGGACAGTCATCCATTCGTCTTCCTAAAGTACTAAAAGAGGTAGCCATGGAAATAGTGGATGCATTGGTTGTCATCTTCCAAAATTCTATAGATTATGGAACAGTTCCTGTAGATTGGAGGGTGGCAAATGTAACCCCACTATTTAAAAAAGGAGGGAGAGAAAACAGGGAACTACAGACCTAACATCAGTAGTAGGGAAAATGCTAGAGTCTATTATAAAGGATGTGATAACAGGTCACTTACAAAATATCAACAGGATTAGACAAAGTCAACATGGATTTATGAAAGGGAAATCGTGTTTGACAAACCTACTGGAGTTTTTTGAGGATGTAACTGGTAGAATAGATAAGGGAGAACCAGTGGATGTGGTGTATTTGGATTTTCAGAAGGCCTTTGATAAAGTCCCACATAAGAGGTTAATGTGCAAAATTAAAGCACATGGGATTGGGGGTAATATACTGGCATGGATTGAAAATTGGTTAACAGACAAGAAACAGAGAGTAGGAATAAATGGGTCTTTTTCGGGGTGGCAGGTGGTGACTAGTGGGGTATCGCAGGGATCAGTGCTTGGGCCCCAGCTATTCACAATATATATATATCAATGATTTGGATGAGGGAACCAAATGTAATATTTACAAATTTGCTGACAACACAAAACTAGGTGGGATTGTGAGTTGTGAGGAGGATGCAAAGAGGCTTCAAGGCGATTTAGACAAGTTGAGTGAGGGTGGTGAACCTGTGGAATTCTCTACCACAGAAGGCTGTGAAGGCCAAGTCACTGAAGATATTTAAGGAGCTAGATAGATTTCTAGAGACAAAAGGCATCAAGGGGTATGAGGAGAGGGAATATGGTATTGAGGTCGATGATCAGCCATGATCATATTGAATGGTGGAGCAGGCTCGAAGGGTCGAATGGCCTACTCCTGCTCCTATTTTTCTATGATTCCTCATTCGACTCAGTGAGTTGACCGTTTTCTGGTACGTGCGCTCAAAGAATCCTTCAGCCTCACAAATGTGACAGTGCTGGCCTCTGTTCCTCAACTTCAAACCTTGAACTTGACTGCAACACCCATCGACAGTTGCTGCACGTGTGCTAGTTCACCTTCTGTCATCCTGGTAGTCGAATGATACAACACTAATGGAGTTGTTGACTGATCTCCATCAATGAGGTGAGGGAAACCCCCAGTGGTGGAGAGCTTTGGGAACCAGAGGTCCAAAGTCACCTGTTCCTCTTGAGCACGCTACTCACCACACGTCATGTCTCAAATTACTCAGACACTGTATCCCAAAATATTATTTTCTGGAAGAAAACTATCAAATTTTCATTTAATACTAACTGTTCCCACCATCTCCCGAGGGAGTCTGCTCGACAGATTTAAAATATCCCAAACCGCTCACATGATGCAGATACCAAAGATCATAAGCTTTTAGCTGCTTCCCCGACCCCCACAACTTATCTTGCCCCCTCACACCCCAGTCCCTCGACCCCCAGTCCCTCGACCCCTCGCCCCCGATCCCTTGCCCCCAGTCCCTTGACCCCCCTCGCCCCGTCCCTTGCCCCCCAGTTGCTTACCCTTCAGTCCCTCGCCCAGTCCCTTGCCCCCCTCACCCCCAGTCCCTTGCCCCCCTCACCCCCAGTCCCTTGCCCCCCCCACCCCCAGTCCCTTGCCCCCCCCACCCCCAGTCCCTTGCCCCCCCCTCACCCCCAGTCCCTTGCCCCCCCTCACCCCCAGTCCGTTGCCCCCTTCACCCCCAGTCCCTTGCCCCCCCTCACCCCCAGTCCCTTGCCCCCCCTCACCCCCAGTCCCTTGCCCCCCCCTCACCCCCAGTCCCTTGCCCCCCCTCACCCCAGTCCCTTGCCCCCCCTCACCCCAGTCCCTTGCCCCCCCTCACCCCCAGTCCCTTGCCCCCCCTCACCCCCAGTCCCTTGCCCCCCCTCACCCCCAGTCCCTTGCCCCCCCCTCACCCCCAGTCCCTTGCCCCCCCTCACCCCCAGTCCCTTGCCCCCCCTCACCCCCAGTCCCTTGCCCCCCCTCACCCCCAGTCCCTTGCCCCCCCTCACCCCCAGTCCCTTGCCCCCCTCACCCCCAGTCCCTTGCCCCCCCTCACCCCCAGTCCCTTGCCCCCCCTCACCCCCAGTCCCTTGCCCCCCCTCACCCCCAGTCCCTTGCCCCCCCTCACCCCCAGTCCCTTGCCCCCCCCTCACCCCCAGTCCCTTGCACCCCCTCACCCCCAGTCCCTTGCCCCCCCCTCACCCCCAGTCCCTTGCCCCCCCCCTCACCCCCAGTCCCTTGCCCCCCTCACCCCCAGTCCCTTGCCCCCCCTCACCCCCAGTCCCTTGCCCCCCTCACCCCCAGTCCCTTGCCCCCCCTCACCCCCAGTCCCTTGCCCCCCTCACCCCCAGTCCCTTGCCCCCCTCACCCCCAGTCCCTTGCCCCCCCTCACCCCCAGTCCCTTGCCCCCCCTCACCCCCAGTCCCTTGCCCCCCTCACCCCCAGTCCCTTGCCCCCTCGTCCCCCAGCTGCTTGCCCCCCCTCACTCCCAGTCCCTTGCCCCCCCCTCACCCCCAGTCCCTTGCCCCCCCCTCACCCCCAGTCCCTTGCCCCCCCCCTCACCCCCAGTCCCTTGCCCCCCCCCTCACCCCCAGTCCCTTGCCCCCCCTCACCCCCAGTCCCTTGCCCCCCCCTCACCCCCAGTCCCTTGCCCCCCCTCACCCCCAGTCCCTTGCCCCCCCCAGTCCCTTGCCCCCCCCTCACCCCCAGTCCCTTGCCCCCCCCTCACCCCCAGTCCCTTGCCCCCCCTCACCCCCAGTCCCTTGCCCCCCCCCTCACCCCCAGTCCCTTGCCCCCCCCCTCACCCCCAGTCCCTTGCCCCCCCCTCACCCCCAGTCCCTTGCCCCCCCCTCACCCCCAGTCCCTTGCCCCCCCCTCACCCCCAGTCCCTTGCCCCCCCTCACCCCCAGTCCCTTGCCCCATGCCAACATCCCCCAGTCCCTTGCCCCCCCTCACCCCCAGTCCCTTGCCCCATGCCAACATCCCCCAGTCCTTTGCACCCCCCTCACCCCCAGTCCCTTGCCCCATGCCAACATCCCCCAGTCCTTTGCACCCCCCCTTCCTCCTCGCACCCCAGTCTCCGGCACCCACTGGGCCTCGGGCCCCCGTTCAGCGGCAATGCGGTGACAGGAGGCTCCCTGCACTGAGGCAGTGGGTCATTAGCACCGGCCGGGCCTGCTAGGAGGCCGGAAGCTGCAGCCCCGCTCTGGTGTGCCGGAGCCCCGAACGCCGCGCTCGGCCGCAGCCGCCACCTACCGCCCTGAGCCGCCATGGCCGTCCACCTGACCCCGGCCCACTAACAGCTTCCGCTTCCGGGCCACGCCGGCCGCCGCTCAAATCTGATTGGCAGTGGGTGGGGGGGGGGGGGCCTGCTGAATGACAGCCGCTGGAGGCGGGGACAGATGATTGACAGCCACTGGGGGCGGGGACTGATGATTGACAGCTGTTGGTGTCGGGGACTGATGATTGACAGTCGCTGTGGGCGGGGACAGATGATTGACAGCCACTGGGGGCGGGGACTGATTATTGACAGCCACTATGGGCGGGGACTGATTATTGACAGCCGCTGGGGGCGGGGACTAGTGATTGACAGCTGCTGGGGGCGGGGACTAGTGATCGACAGCTGCTGGGGGCGGGGACTGATTATTGACAGCCGCTGGGGACGGGGACTAGTGATTGACAGCTGCTGGGGGCGGGGACTGGTGATTGACAGCTGCTGGGGGCGGGGACTGGTGATTGACAGCTGCTGGGGGCGGGGACTGGTGATTTACAGCTATGCGACCCTTGGCAACTGGTGGGCGTGGTCAATGGAGCAGCACAGCTGATTAATTGCAACATACAAAGTCTGGGAGCGCTGGGGTTGGGGCTCCTGCATTCTGTCCATTAAGCTGCAGCCTCTCAGGCTTTGGAGGGTCCACACTCTCTTTCTGGAGCTCTCAATCCAACTTCATCAGCAGAGATGGTGTTGGAGATGACTATTCCAATGCACTCCTGGCTGGCCTCCCACATTCTACCCTACGTAAACTTGAGCTCAATCCAAAACTCGGCTGCCCATGTCCTAACTTGCACCAAGAATTCTCTGCCCTAGAGAGCTGTGGAGGCTGGGTCATTGAATATATTTAAGGTGGAGATAGACAGATTTTTGAACAATAAGGGAGTGATGGGTTATGGGAAGTGGGCAGGGAAATGGAGCTGAGCCCAAGATCAGATCAGCCATGATCTCATTAAATGGCGGAGCAGGCTCAAGGGCCAAATGGCCTGCTCTTGCTCCTATTTTTTATGTTCTTAAGTCCCGTTCGCCCATCACCCCTGTGCTCGCTGACCTACATTGGCTCCCGGTTAAGCAACGCCTCGATTTCAAAATTCTCATCCTTGTTTTTAAATCCCTCCACGGCCCTCGCCCCACCCTATCTATGTAATCTCCTCCAACCCCACAACCCCCCAAGATATCTGCGCTCCTCTAATTCTGCCCCCTTGAACATCGCTGATTATAATCGCTCCACCATTGGCGGCCATGCCTAGGCCCTAAGCTCTGGAATTCCCTGCCTAAACCTCTCTGCCTCACTACCTCTCTTTCCTCCTTTAAGACGCTCCTTAAAACCTACTTCTAATTTCTCCTTTTGTGGCTCAGTGTCAGACTTTTGTCTTATAATTACTCCTATTACAACAGTGACTACACTCCAAAAGTACTTCATTGGCTGTAAAGCGCTTTGAGACGTCCGGTGGTTGTGAAAGGCGCTATAGAAATGCAAGTCTTTCTTTCTGTGAAGCACCTTGGGACATTTTACTACATTAAAGGTGCTATATAAATACAAGTTGTTATTGTTGTTGTGATCTTTTTAATTTGTGTCAGCCTTGGCTCAGTGGTAGCATTCACCCCTCTGAGTCAGAAGGTCGAGACTTGAGCCTATAATCCAGCCTGACACTCCAGTGGAGTGCTGAGGGGGTGCTGCACTGTCGGAGGTGCCGTCTTTCGGATGAGACGTTAAACCGGGGCCCCGTCTGCTCGCTCAGTTGGACGCAAAAGATCCCATGGCATTATTTGAAGAGGAGCAGGAGAGTTCTTCCCATTGTCCTGGCCAATATTTATCCCTCAATCAACATCACTAAAACAGATTATCTGGTTATTATCTCATTGTTGTTCATGGGATCTTGCTGTGTGCCAACTGGCCGCTGCGCCAGAGGCGACATGAGGAACAAAATTTATCCAGCGAGTTGTTGTGATCTGGAACGCGCTGCCTGAAATGGCGTTGGATGTAGATTCAATAGTAACTTTCAAAAGGGAATTCGATAAATACTTGATGGGAAAAACATTTACAGGGCTGTGGGGAAAGAGCGGTGGGGGGGAGGTGAGTGGGACTAATTGGCTCCTCTTTCAAAGAGCCGGCACAAGCACGATGGGCCGAATGGCCTCCTTTTGTGCTGTATCATTCTCTGATTCTATGATTATAACATTGACTACACTTTAAAAGTACTTCATTGGTTATAAAGTACTTTGGGATGTGCTGAGGTCACAAGGTGCCATATAAATGCAAGTCTTTCTTTAATTTCCTTTCAATCAGCAGTCATTCCCATTCCATTAAGGATTATTACCCATTTCCTACTTATTCAGAAAATCATGTGAGTTGAGTTCTGTTTCCTGTATATACAGAGTAAACTCCTGGCTCCACACTGGCACAGAACCCATGACCCAGCACATGTAGATGCCTTATCACCATCCCAGACACTGGGCATTCCAACAAAGGGAGACTCCACGCACAGGAACAACCCAGAAAACTAGCAGCCGCTTTCAAAAAACATCTGTTACAGGCCCCAAAAGCTGAGAACTCAAGTACAGCCCTGGTAGGAAGCCTACCGCTTGTGAAAATCAGTAGTTGCACCAAATAATGTACCTCAAACAGTCAGAGTATTAAACCTTCCTTCACTCGTACTGGAGGGAATGAAACATGAGTACATGAAAAGCTGAAGCGATTCCAAATGCTGAAGGCACAAAATTAGTATTGGGGCTGAAAGGGTTAAATTACGAGGACAGGTTGCACAGACTAGGCTTGTCTTCCCTCGAGTATAGAAGATTAAGGGTTGATCTAATCGAAGTGTTTAAGAAGATTAAAGGAGTTGACAGGGTAGAGAGAGAGAAACTATTCCCTCTGGTGGGGGGAGTCCAGAACAAGGGGACATAATCTTAAAATTAGAGTCAGGCCATTCAGGGGTGATGTCAGGAAGCACTTCTTCACACAAAGGGTGGTGGAAATCTGGAACTCTCTCCCCCAAAAAAGCTGTTGAGGCTGGGGGCCAATTGAAAATTTCAAAACTGCGATTGATAGATTTTTGTTGGGCAAGGGTATTAAAGGTTACGGAACCAAGGCAGGTAGATGGAGTTAAGATACAGATCAGCCATGATTTGATTGAATAGCGGAACAGGCTCGAGGGGCTGAATGGCCGCCTCCTGTTCCTATATATTTCTAAGGAGTGGGTTATCTGGGGAACACTGCCCTTGAGAAGGTGGTGGTGAGCCGCCTTCTTGAACCGCTGCAGTCCGTGTGGTGAAGGTGCTCCCACAGTGCTGTTAGGGAGGGAGTTCCAGGATTTTGACCCAGCAACGATGAAGGATCGGCGATATACTTCTAAGTCAGGATGGTGTGTGACTTGGAGGGGAACTTGGAGGTGGTGGTGTTCCCATGCACCTGCTGCCCTTGTCCTTCTAGGTGGAAGAGGTCGCGGGTTTGGGAGGTGCTGCCAAAGAAGCCTTGGCGAGTTGCTGCAGTGCATCTTGTAGATGGTGCACACTGCAGCCACAGTACGCCAGTGGTGGAGGGAGTGAATGTTTAAGGTGGTAGATGGGGTGCCAATCAAGCGGGCTGCTTTGTCCTGGATGGTGTCGAGCTTCTTGAGTGTTGTTGGAGCTGCACTCATCCAGGCAAGTGGAGAGTATTCCATCACATTCCTTACTTGTGCCTTGTAGATTGTGGAAAAGCTTTGGGGAGTCAGGAGGTGAGACACTCGCCGCAGAATACCCAGCCTCTGACCTGCTCTTGTTGACACAGTATTTATGTGGCTGATCCAGTTAAGTTTCTGGTCAATGGCGACCCCCAGGATGTTGATCGTGGGTGATTTGGTGATGGTAATGACATTGAATGTCAAGGGGAGGTGGTTAGACTCTCGCTTGTTGGAGATAGTCATTGCCTGGCACTTGTGTGGCGTGAATGTTACCTGCCACTTATCAGCCCAAGCCTGAATGTCGTCCAGGTCTTGTTGCATGCGGGCATGGACTGCTTCATTATCTGAGGAGTTGTGAATGGCGCTGAACACTGTGCCGTCATCAGTGAACAGCCCCATTTCTGACCTTATGTTGGAGGGAAGGTCATTGATGAAGCAGCTGAAGATGGTTGGGCCTAGGACATTGCCCTGAGGAACTTAAGGGTTAAAGAGGGTGGTACAAAGGTTGGCCAGGGTCAGAGGAATGGAGAGTTCAGGAGTGGGATGTAGGGCTGAAAGAAGTTACAGAGATAGGGAGGAGTGAGACATTTTATACCTGCGCTTTTTTAGTCTCTCCCACACATCACCTGCCTCCCCCACTCTTCTCCCTCTCATTATCTATCTGACCACATTCATTACCTGTCTCCCCCACTCACCATCTGTCTCCTGCTCACCGTCTGTCTTCTGCTCACCGTCTGTCTCCTGCTCACCGTCTGTCTCCTGATCACTGTTTGTCTCCCCCACTCACCATCTGTCTCCTGCTCATTCTCGTAAATCTTTTCTGCACCCTCTCTAAGGCCTTCACATCCTTCCTAAAGTGCGTTGCCCAGAATTGGACACAATACTCCAGTTGGGGCTGAACCAGTGTTTTATAAAGGTTCATCATAACTTCCTTGCTTTTGTACTCTCTGCCTCTATTTATGAAGCCCAGGATCTCCATTGCTTTTTTAATTACTTTCTCAACCTGCCCTGCCACCTTCAACGATTTGTGCACATATACCCCCAGGTCTCTGTTCATGCAACCCCTTTAGGATTGTACCCTTTAGTTTATATGTCCTCTCCCATTCTTTCTACCAAAATGTATCACTTCACACTTTACTGCTTCAAAATTTCATCTGCCACGTGTCCGCCCATTCCACCAGCCTGTCTATGTCCTCTTGAAGTCTATCACTATCCTCCTCACTGTTAACTATACTTTCAAGTTTTGTGTCATCTGCAAATTTTGAAATTGTGCCCTGTACACCCACACCCAAGTCATTAATATACATCAAGAAAAGCAGTGGTCCTAGAACCGACCCCTGGGGAACACCACTGTATACCTTCCTCCAGTCCGAAAAAACAACCGTTCACCACTACTCTCTGTTTCCTGTCACTTAGCCAATTCCGTATCCATGCTGCCACTGTCCCTTTTATTCCATGGGCTTCAACTTTGCCGGCAAGCCTATTATGTGGCACTTTATCAAATGCCTTTTGGAAGTCCATGTACACCATGTCAACTGCATTGCCCTCATCAACCCTCTCTGTTACCTCATCAAAAAACTCAATCAAGTTAGTTAAACACGATTTGCCTTTAACAAATCCGTGCTGACTTTCCTTAATTAATCCACACTTGTCCAAGTGACTGTTAATTTTTTCCCGGATTATCATTTCTAAAAGCTTCCCCACTACTGAGGTTAAACTGACTGGCCTGTAGTTGCTGGGTTTATCTATACACACTTTACCTCATTCTCAGCATTGCTAGCAGTTGTATCAGCCAGCAGGAGAAGAGAGGAAGGAAGGAGAGTAGAGTGGTGGTCTCTTTGACCAGGAAGAGGAGGACCCAGACTGCAGACTACCACCAACACCATCACTGCAACAACTGAAGTGTCTGGAGAGAGAGGACAGGAGAGGAGAAAGAACGAGAAGGCCAAAAGAACAACATCAGAAGGGAGGCCTTTCCAACACTGCCTCCCCAATTGGCCTCCATTTTAGAAGAGGGGGAGAACAGAACATCACATCCAACCAACATCATTTGTTTGGAAGGAGGGAGAAATCTTTCAACATCCACAGGTGGGTGTTTTTGGTGCACTCTCAGAGATTTTGTATTGTAGGTGGGGGGAGGGAAGAAGGCCGGAACATCAAGGGGTGTGTGTGGCTCTTGTAAAAAAAAAACTAGGCCACACACACCACTAATAAACATCCCTTCCCATTGCCTGACCTGGGCCAGCTGGAGCTGCCTAGGTGAAGTCACCAATTTAAATTCATCATATTGGACATCGTTAAGACCTGGTGCAGGACTGAGCCTGGGTATCTCCAGCTTCCCAGGTGAAGACATCTTCTCCCCCCACCAGAAGACCACCTGCAACAAAGACTTTAAATTTTCATCAGAGAGTGCACCCCTGCGAGCACCCACCCACCATCCTGAGTGGCGACCCCGCCCTTGCGGCCTCCCTCCTTCCCAGCCCTCTCTCTTTCTCTCTCTTTTCTCCTCTCTCTCTCTTTTCTTTTCTCTCTCTCCTCTTCTCTCTCTCTCTCTTCTCTCTCTCTCTCTCTCTCTCTCTCTCTCTCTTTTCTCTCTCCTCTTCTCTCTCTCTCCTCTCTCTCTCTCTCTCTTTTCTCTCTCTCTCTCTCTCTCTCTCTCTCTCTCTCTCTCTCTTTTCTCTCTTTCTTTTCTCTCTTCTCTCTCTCTTTCTCTGTCAGAGAGGCACCTCATTACTCTTTTTATTAATTGCCTATTGAGCAGAGGGGAGAAGGCCCTGCTCCCAATTCAATCAATAAGGGGAGAGGTGTGCCTTCAATTTTAACAGCTCCCTCTGCTCAAGAGAGGAAAAAAAACAAACCATCAAGGCCATTACCACCATCGTCAGGCCTGTGACTTGGGGTGAGTGTAGCCCTTAGAAAAAACCCAATGATGGCGACCCCATCTTCGCCGGTGGCGGGGTCAGTGAGGACGTACGCAGGTGTGGCAGCCACAGCTGCTCCCGCTGCCCCTCAGAGCATTTTGGAAGGGGAGGGTGAACAGCCAGTTGTCGTGGTGCATATAGTTATCAACGATACAGGTAAAAAATGGGATGAGGTCCTAAAAGCAGAATATAGGGAGTTAGGAGGTAAATTTAAAAAATAGTACCTCAAAGGTATTAATCTCAGGATTGCTACCAGTGCCACGTGCTAGTCAGAGTAGAAATAGAAGGATATTTCAAATGAATACGTGGCTAGAGGAATGGTGCAAGGGGGAGGGATTCAAATTCCTGGGGCATTGGAACCGGTTCTGGGGGAGGTGGGACCAGTACAAACCGGACGGTCTACACCTGGGCAGGGCCGGGACCGATGTCCTAGGGGGAGTGTTTGCGAGTGCTCTGGGGGAGGGTTTAAACTAAAATGGCAGGGGGTTGGGAACCTGAGCAGGGAGACAGAGGAAAGGGAAACAAGGATAAAAGCAAAAGATAGGAAGGAGAAAAACAAAAGTGGCAGTCAGAGAAAACAACGGTTTAAATCAAACATGGCCACAGTAAATACTAATTCTAATAGGTCTAAGAGCATTAAAAAAACAAACCTGAAGGCTTTGTGTCTTAATGCAAGGAGCATTCGGAACAAGGTGGATGAATTAGCTGCGCAAATAGAGGTAAACGGATATGATTTGATTGGGATTACCGAAACATGGCTCCAGGCTGGCCAAGGCTGGGAACTCAACATCCAGGGGTACTCAATATTCAGGAAAGATAGGGGAAAAGGAGGTGGGGTAGCATTGCTGGTTAAAGAGGGGATTAACACAATTGATAGGAAGGATATTCGCTCTGATGATGTGGAATCTGTATGGGTTGAACTGAGAAATAACAAGGGGCAGAAAACGTTAGTGGGAGTGATATATAGACCTCCAAACAGTAATGCGGAGGTTGGGGATGGCATTAAAAGGGAAATTAGAGCAGCGTGCAATAAGGGCACAGCAGTCATCATGGGTGACTTTAAACTACATATAGATTGGGCTAACCAAATTAGTAAAAATACTGTGGAGGAGGAATTCCTGGAGTGTTTACGGGATGGTTTCCTGGACCAATATGTCAAGGAACCAACCAGAGATCAGGCCATCTTAGACTGGGTATTATGCAATGAGAAAGGATTAATTAGCAATCTTGTTGTGCGAGGCCCCTTGGGTCAGAGTGATCATAATATGATAGAATTCTTCATTAGGATGGAGAGTGAAGTAGTTGACTCAGAGACTAGGGTCCTGAATTTAAATAAAGGAAACTACGATGGTATGAGGTGCGAGTTGGGTAGGATTGATTGGGGAATGTCACTCAAAGGGTTGACGGTGGATAGGCAATGGCAAATATTCAAAGACCGCATGGATGAACTACAGAATTTGTTCATCCCAGTTTGGCATAAGAATAAAACAAAAAGGGTGACTCAACCGTGGCTAATGAGGGAAATTAGGGATAGCATAAGATCCAAGGAGAGGGCATATAAATTGGCCAGAAAAAGCAGTAACCCTGAGGATTGGGAGCAGTTTAAGATTCAACAAAGGAGGACAAAGGGATTAATTAAGAAGGGGAAAATAGAATACGAGAGTAAGCTTGCAGGGAACATAAAAACTGACTGTAAAAGCTTTTATAGATATGTGAAGAGAAAAAGATTAGTGAAATCAAGCATAGGTCCCTTGCAGTCAGAATCAGGGGAACCTATAATGGGGAACAAAGGAATGTCAGACCAATTAAATACATATTTTGGTTCTGTCTTCACAAAGGAGGACACAAATAACCTCCCAGAGATGTTGGGGAACATAGGGTCTGATGAAAGGGAGGAACTGAAATAAATCAGTATATGTAGGGAAATGGTGTTAGGGAAATTGAAGGGATTGAAGGCCGATAAATCCCCAGGGCCTGATAATCTACATCCTAGGGTACTTAAGGAAGTGGCCCGAGAAATAGTAGATGCATTGCTGATCATCTTCCGACATTCGATGGAATCTGGAACAGTACCCATGGATTGGAGGGTAGCTAATGTTACCCCACTATTCAAAAAGGGTGGTAGAGAGAAAACGGGGAATTACAGTAAGCCTGACATCGGTAATGGGGGAATATGCTAGAGTCCATTATAAAAGATGTAATAGCTGAGCACTTGGAAAACAGTGACAGGATCGGACAAAGTCAACATGGATTTACAAAAGGTAAATCATGCTTGACTAATCTACTGGAATTTTTTGAGGATGTAACTGGTAAAATAGATAAGGGAGAACCAGTGGATGTGGTGTATTTGGACTTCCAAAAGGCTTTTGATAAGGTCCCGCATAAGAGATTAGCGAGTAAAGTTAAGGCACATGGGATTGGGGGCAAGGTATTGACTTGGATAGAGAACTGGTTGGCAGACAGAAAGCAAAGAGTTGGAATAAATGGGTCTTTTTCCGAGTGGCAGGCAGTGACTAGTGGGGTACCGCAGGGATCGGTCCTTGGACCCCAGCTATTCACAATATATATTAATGATCTAGACAAGGGAACTAGATGTAATATCTCCAAGTTTGCAGACGACACAAAACTGGGTGGGCGTGTGTGCTGCGAGGAGGATGCCGAGAAACTCCAGGATGATTTGGACAAGTTGGGTGATTGGGCAGAAGCGTGGCAGATGCAATATAACGTGGATAAATGCGAGGTTATCCACTTTGGTGTCAAAAACAGAAAGGCAGATTATTATCTGAATGGCAATAGATTGGGAGAAGGGGAATGCAACGAGACCTGGGTGTCCTTGTGCACCAGTCATTGAAGGTAAGCATGCAGGTGCAGCAGGCGGTTAAGAAGGCAAATGGTATGTTGACCTTCATAGCGAGAGGGTTTGAGTACAGGAACAAGGATGTCTTGCTGCAGTTGTACAGGGCCTTGGTGAGACCACACCTTGAGTACTGTGTGCAGTTTTGGTCGCCTTATCTGAGGAAGGATGTTCTTGCCATGGAAGGAGTTCAGCGAAGATTCACAAGGCTGATACCTGGGATGGCAGGAATGACGTATGAAGAGAGATTGGGTCGATTGGGCTTATACTCGCTGGAGTTTAGAAGAATGAGAGGGGATCTCATTGAAACTTATAAAATTCTGACAGGACAGGACAAACTAAATGCAGGAAGGATGTTCCCGATGGTCGGGGAGTCCAGAACCAGGGGTCACAGTCTAAGGATAAGGGGTAAGCCATTTAGGACAGAAATGAGGAGGAATTTCTTCACCCAGAGAGTGGTGAACGTGTGGAATTCTGTACCACAGAAGGCAGTAGAGGCCAATTCATTAAATATATTCAAGAAGGAGTTGGATATATTTCTTAAGGCTAAAGGGATCAAGGGATATGGGGAGAAGGCAGGGACAGGGTACTGAATTTGGATGATCAGCCATGATCTCATTGAATGGCGGAGCAGGCTAGAAGGGCTGAATGGCCTACTCCTGCTCCTATCTTCTATGATTCTATGTCACCATTCAAGCTCATAAAAAAGAAGCATGGGGTGAAGAGCTACACTCACCCCAACATGACGATAGAGGCGTGTGTTAAAGCCATGGCTGGGGTTGTCAGCCCTTCAGCCATCGTCGCTGACTCAAAGATGTATGGGAAGGCTGTGTTCTTCCTGGGGTCGGAGCGGGCGGTGTCCCTGGCCATCACAAAGGGGCTCACCGTGGGTGGGACCTTCCTGCCGGTGGACCCTCTAGAGGCCACCGCGCAAAGGATTGTAATATCCAACGTCCCGCCCTTTGTTCCGGGTGAGCTCCTCCTCCCCCACCTACGTTAACTGGGGGAGGTGAGGTCGGGGATTACGCCCATCCCGCTCGGCTTCCGGGAAGCTCTGGCATGTCTCCTTCCGGCGCCAGCTCTTCGTCCAGCTGGCGCAGGAGGAGGACTCCGACAGTGCCTTCATGGTGCACCACGAGGGGACAGCCTACTGCGTCTTCTGGACGTCGGACGGTGTGCGGTGCCACGCCTGTAAGGAGGTGGGGCATATTAGGAAAAACTGCCCCGCCTCCAAGGCCGCTAGAATATCTAGTGCGGCCGAGGCTGGCGCCGCTGCCGCTCCTCCCCCCGATACTGTCCACGCATCAAAGCCAACGGATGCGCGGTCGACGTCGGAGGCCAACGTCATCACGGCCTCCGGCGGGGGGGAGGGAGAGCGTCTGAATGGAAGGAAGGCGCGGAGGAAAAGGAAACGCCTCGAGGCAAGTCCCCTCGTCGGTCTGTCAGACGTCATGCCCGCGCTCATCGTGGATCCCGTGGCGATGTACGTGAGTGCGGAGGACCCCGTGCCCGTGACCGCACCCGCTTCTGCGGAAAAATTACCACCTGCGGCCGGGGTCGGGGCCCAGGGATAATAAACCCAAGGAGGGGGCGGAGGCGGACATGGAGGTCTCCCACCCTCCGCGTCCCTCCGGGCTAAAAAGAAGGCGTGGCTCCCTGGCAGAGGAGGAGGAAGGTCCCTCCGTACAAGGGGAGTCGTCACCTGCCGCGGGTGCTGCGCCCCCCGCCGTCACCATCACGAGCAATCGGCAGGGGTCGCCTGTCCCTCGGGAGGGTGAGACAGATGTGTCTGTCCAGCCTGTGCCTCCTGGGGATGGGGAAGACACCCTGCCCGTCGGGGGGACGGAATCACCCGCGGAAGAAGAAATTATAACACCGGAACCGTTACTCCTTGCCGGGTCGGGCGTCCTGGGAACTGGGGTGGGCGAGGCCGAAGAGGCTGAGCTCGCCCAATCACATCCAGATATCTCCCAGGAACTGCTCGACCTGTTCGAGGATTTTAATCAGAATCCCCAGGCCGCTGGGTCAGTGGCTGGTGGCGGGGAGGGGAAAGCCCCCGCTGACTCCATCTCTGACATTGACGCCGGGCGTGTTGGAGGAACTGGGAATTGTTTTCTCCCCGGTTTCTCCGGACGCTCGGGTGCCTGAGGCGGAGAGGGTCCCCGAACAGCCGCTGCCTCCTGGCCCGGCACCCCCGGAGGAGCCCAGGGAGGACTCCTCTGCCGCCGATCCTGGGGGTGGTGCGGCCGAGCCGTTGGCTGCACCCTGTGCGACGGGCGGGTCGGCCGCTGGTGACGACCTCCTGGAGGAAGACGGGGACTCGGTGGAGGGCACTGGGGACGATTTGGACTCCATCGCCAGTGAGACGGTGGATGCCCTCGTGCCCCTCACCGAGTCTCCCCTCGTCCCCGTTGAGGAACTCCGGGATTTTATGGCCAAGCGCCTAGGGCGTCACAATAAGATCCGGCTGGCCCTCGACAGGTGGTCGGAGCTGGCGCTGCTCATTGGGTCTGTCCGCGCCGCCATAAAAATCATGGACGCGGACAATGGTGTGAGCCCGCTCGAGCTGCGTCAACTCAGAACGTTCCTCACTGGGCTGCTGAGGGAGTGGCGGTTGTCAAGTGACTGCGCTCCCTCCTCCCATCAGGTTTAGGTAGAGGTTGCACTACGCTTCTGATATGAAGATAACTATAGCCAGCCTCAACATCAACGGCAGCAGGGAGGCGCGCCGTAGATTTAATAACTTCTCGGTCCTTCGGGACGGGAGGTATGCGGTGTGCTTCCTGCAAGAAACCCACACCGTTCTGGGAGACGAGGCCACGTGGCTCCTGGAGTGGCAAGGAGGGGTCAGCATGAGTCACCTCGCCAACAATTCCTGCGGGGTGGCCATCTTGCTGGCCCCACATTTTCAGCCGGAGATCTTGGGGGTCAAGGAGCTTGTGGCGGGCCGCTTGCTCCAGGTCACTGTTCGCCTGGGGGGCGTGCAGCTCCATCTAGTGAACGTGTACGCCCCCTCAACCGGTGCGCAGCAAGTGCGCTTCTTCGAAGAAGTGTCCGCTCTTCTGGGCTCCGTCGACGTCAGCGAGTGCATCATCCTCGAAGCCCGGCAGCGATGGAGATGTTGAGGATACCTGGTCGGGTCCTTCGACTTGGTGGACGTCTGGCGAAATCTCCATCCCGACTCCAGCGCCTTCACTTCCGTGAGGTCTGGAGGAGGAAGGTCCAGAATCGACCGCCTTTACATTTCCCGGGCGTACGTCTCCTGCGTTCCGGCGGCTTCCATGCGGCCGGTGCCGTGCACGGACCACCACCTGGTGTGGGCGGAGCTCGCTCCGCTGCGCGCGCAGGGGGGCGGTCCGCGTACTGGCATTTTAACAACCTGCTGCTGGAGGATGGGCGGTTCCGGGATTCGTTTAGTCGGTTCTGGGCCGACTGGAGAAGGAAGCAGGGGGGCTTCCCCTTCTTGAGATTATGGTGGGACGTGGGCAAGGCTCATGTCCGTCTCTTCTGTCAGGAGTACGCGAGGGGGTCGACCAAGAGGCGGGAGGCCCGGGTCGGGCGGTTGGAGAGGGAGGTGCTCGACCTGGAGTCCCGTCTCGGTCAAGTCGTCGAGGACCCGGCCCTGCAGAAGGTGTACGAAGAGAAGAAGGGCGCGCTGAAGGACCTGCAGTTCGTCAGGTCCCGAGGCGCGTTCGTGAGGTCGCGGATCCAGTTCCTCCGGGACCTGGACCGCGGCTCCCCCTTCTTCTACTCGCTGGAAAAAAGACGGGGGGTCCGTAAGCAGCTCTTGGGGCTGCTGGCCGGCGACGGATCTCTGGTCTCGGATCCGGAGGGCATCAGCGCGGAGACCCGGGCCTATTACGGGGCTCTGTTCTCTCCGGATCCGTCCAGCGAGGATGCGCGCAGAGTTTTGTGGGAGGACTTGCAGAAGGTCGGCCTGGAGGGCGCTGAAAAATTGGATGCTCCGCTAAGCCTGGCGGAGCTGACCGGCGCCCTCGGCCAGCTCTAGAGGGGAAAGTCCCCGGGGCTGGACGGGCTGACCGTGGAGTTCCACAGGGTGTTCTGGGACGTCTTGGGGGGCGACTACGCACGGGTCCTGGGAGAAAGTCTTCTTAAGAACTGGCGCCCGGTCTCCCTCCTCAGCATGGACTACAACATTTTTACCAGGGCCATGTCTGCTCGCCTTGGCACCGTGCTGGCCCACATGATTCACCCCGACCAGTCTTACATGGTCCCGGGCCAGACCATCCACGACAACATCCACCTGGTCTGGGACCTGGTCCACCATTCCCAGAGGGCTGGTCTGTCGGTCGCCTTCCTTTCCTTGGATCAGGAGAAGGCGTTCGACAGGGTGGATCATGAGTATCTCTTCGAAACTCTGCACACATTCGGGTTCGGGACGCATTTTGACGCCCGGATCCGACTTCTGTACGCCGCCACGGAGTGTCTGATAAAAGTTAACGGGTCTTTGACGGCGCCCCTTCGCTTCGGGAGCGGGGTACGTCAGGGATGCCCCATGTCCGGTCAGTTATACGCCGTTTGCGTGGAGCCTTTCCTGCGCCTCTTGCGGAAGAGGTTGACAGGACTGGCTCTGCAAGGGCCGGGTGTGGAGGTCGTTCTCTCGGCTTACGCCAATGACGTGCTCCTCATGGTCACGGATCCTGTCGACTTGCGGAGGATGCGAGAATGCCAGCAGATTTACTTGGACGCATCCTCCGCCAGGATCAACTGGGAGAAATGTTCTGGACTCCTGGTGGGCCAGTGGCGGGTGGACTCCCTGCCGGAGGAGTTCAGGCCTTTCGCCTGGAGCACCACGCACCTCCTCTACTTGGGAGTCCACCTCAGCCCTGCCGAGGACGCCTGGCCGGCGAACTGGCAAGAGCTGGAGGCCAAAGCCACCGCTCGCCTAGGGCGCTGGACAGGACTGCTCCGAGTGTTGTCCTACAGGGGTCGAGCGCTGGTCATAAACCAGCTGGTGGCCGCCATGTTGTGGTACCGGTTGGTCACTTTGATCCCTCCCCCTGCGTTTGTCGCCAAGATGCAGAAGAGGCTCATCGACTTCTTCTGGGACAAAGGGAAGCACTGGGTCTCTGCCGCGGTTCTGAGTCTCCCGCTTAGGGAGGGCGGTCAGGCGCTGGTGTGCCTTCGCACCCAGGCGGCGACCTTCCGTCTTCAGAGATACCTGTACGTGGAGAATCCTCCTCGATGGTGTGCGATGGCGACGTATTTCTTCCGCCAGCTGCACGGCCTCAACTACGACACGCAGCTCCTGTTTGTGATATTGGGCGGTACATGTGCCTACCTGCGGGAGCTGCCTGTCTTCTACCAGGAACTGCTATGGGTCTGGAATAAGGTTGCCTCCAGGCGGAGTTCTCCCCGTCAGGAGTGGCGGCTCTCCTTCGGGAGCCGCTGCTCAGGAATCCGCACCTCCACGTCCGCCGGTTCGGGTGGCTGGCAGAGGGCAGGGCTGTGCCTGGCAAGGTGACCAGGGTCGGGGACCTGCTCGATGGCGGAGGAGCGAGCTGGATGGCGCCGGAGGAGTTGGCGCAGCGCCTGTCCTGGGTCGACGTCTGGCGTGCGGCCAAAGCCATCGGGTCGCTGAAAGTGGCACTGGGCCCCGATTCCACTAGGTGTATCGAGGAGGCTCAGGCACGTGGGGCGATCCCGTCCGAACTGACCCCCGTTCGGACGGAATTCCTCATCGGCACGCGGCACTGAAACCTCCCTCGGGAACTGGCGCCTCACAACTTGAGCCTTCTCGGGGAAATGCCCTCCGTGCCCTTTAGCTCTGCGCGGAGGGGTTTCCTGTACGGGCTGCTCCTGCACACTCTCCACTTTGTCATCTTCGCCTACCGACCGGACACGCCTTGGCGTGCCATCCTGCCGTCCGGCGGAGGCGGAGGTCCCCAATGGAGGGCTCTCTACGCGGGAGTCCTCCCCTTTTCTATTGGTGACTTGGCCTGGAGGGTGTTGCACGGAGCAGTCCTGTGCAATATGGTTTTAAGTCGGTTCACGGACTCCCAGGCCGCCTGCCTTTTCTGCGGCCTGGAGGAGTCTGTTTTTCATGTATACATGGAATGTGAGAGGTTGCAACCCCTCTTTCATTATTTGAAGGGGCTGCTCCTCGATTTTTGGCTGCACTTTAGTCCCATGCTCCTAATCTTTGGTCACCCGGTGTGGAGGGGAGCGGGCAGGTCAGGGGACCTCCTCGTAGGACTGCTCCTGGGCCTGGCCAAAAAAGCCATTAACTGGTCCAGGCAGCGGGCGGTCGAGGGGGTCGTTCAGCCCGATTGCCTGCCTCTCTTCCGCGGCCATGTTCGCGCCCGGGTGGCCCTGGAGATGGAGCACGCGGTGTCCGCCGGCACACTTGAGGCCTTCCACGACCGGTGGGCACCGGAGAGACTGGAGTGCATCATCACCCCGGCCAACACAATTTTAATTTAATTTGTTAAGGTTCTTTTAAAGTTTTATTAATTTACAGACAATTTGATTAATCACCCAAACAAAAGAGTACACCCTTTTTTGAACAAGGGTGTAACATTTGCAATTCTCCAGTCCTCTGGCACCAGCCCCATATCTAAGGAGGATTGGAATATTATGTTTGGAACTCTCTTCCGCAAACGGCAATTGATGCTAGATCAATTGTTAATTTTAAATCTGTGATTGATAGATTTTTGTTAATCAAAGGTATTCAGGGATGTGGGCCAAAGGCGGGTATATGGAGTTAGGTCGCAGATCAGCCATGATCTCTTTGAATGGCGGAACAGGCTCGAGGGGCTGAATGGCCTCCTCTGTTCCTATGTTCCCTCCTGTTGAGAAAGGCATATAGACATGAGGTGAGGGCCAGGATAGGGATTGGCTGTGATGCCTCTCACAGTCGAATAGTGTGCCATATGCCTAGGCGAATGGAGACATGGGTGAGGTGCTGGAGGGTGCCCGGTGCCGGTACTCCAGGAAGGAGCCAGAGGGCTTTGGGAATCAGAGGGGAGCAGGGTGCCTGATCCCAGTGATTGACAGCTGGAGCCCTGCCCCTCCCTGTCTGATTGACAGCTGGAGCCCTGCCCCTCCCTGTCTGATTGACAGCTGGAGCCCTGCCCCTCCCTGTCTGATTGACAGCTGGAGCCCCGCCCCTCTCTGTCTGATTGACAGCTGGAGGCCTGCCCCGCCCTGTGACAGCTGGAGCCCCGCCCCTCCCTGTCTGATTGACAGCTGGAGCCGCGCCCTGTCTTACCGCTGGAGCCCCGCCCCTCCCCGTCTGATTGACAGCTGGAACCCCCGCCCCCGGATTGATTGACAGCTAGAGCCCCGCCCCTCCCCGTCTGATTGACAGCTCCGGCCGCTCGGTTCGCCCAGTCGCGCCGCGGCCGTTCATTGTCTCAATGGGGGACCGCAGGGTGAGCAATGTTTATCTGCTGGGAGTGGGCTTCATGCTCATCTTCACCGCTTTCACCACCTGCGGCAACATCGAGGTGAGGCTTAACCCCGTTTAATAAAGTGTAAGGGCAGCGAGTGAGAGAGGGTCCGGGGGGATGGGAACTGGGGAAAGTTAGAGTAACTAGTTTAGGGTTAGAGTAACTGGGTTTGGGTTAGAGTAACTGGGTTAGGTTTAGAGTAACAGGCTATGGTTTAGAGTAACTGGGTTAGGTTTAGAGTAACTGGGTTAGGTTTAGAGTAACAGGCTATGGTTTAGAGTAACTGGGTTAGGTTTAGAGTAACTGGGTTAGGTTTAGAGTAACTGGGTTAGGGTTAGAGTAACAGGCTATGGTTTAGAGTAACAGGCTATGGTTTAGAGTAACTGGGTTTGGGTTAGAGTAACAGGCTATGGTTTAGAGTAACTGGGTTTGGGTTGGAGGAACAGGCTGTGGTTTAGAGTGTACTTTAAAGTAACGAGTATAAATTCGGGTTAACAGTACTCGGATGTGGGTTAAAGTATCAAGGTATGGAGTTAAATATCAGGGCGTAGACTGAAGTGATAATGTATTTGATTAAGTAACAGTGTTTGAAGTGAAGTAACAGTGTGTGCGTTAAAGAAACAATATATGTATAATAACTGCGCCAGTTAAAGTAGCAATCTACTGTTTAAAGTGGTATATCAATTAAAGTAACAATGTATTGGTTAAAGTGGCACTGTATCGGCTAAAGTAAGGATTACGTAGGATATACGGCACAGAAACAGGCCATTCGGCCCAACCAGTCCATGCCGGCGTTTATGCTCCACACGAGCCTCCTCCCATCTTTCCTCATCTAAATCTATCAGCCTAACCCTCTATTCCCTTCTCCCTCATATGCTTGTCCAGTCTCCCCTTAAATGCATCAATACTATTCGCTTCAACCACTCCCTGTGGTAGCGAGTTCCACATTCTCACCACTCTCTGGGTAAAGAAGTTTCTTCTGAATTCCCTGTTTGATTTCTTAGTGACTATCTTATATTGATGGCCTCTAGTTATGATCATTTTTGTGGTCGTGATCATAATTCAGTTAGTTTTAGCATAGTTATGGATGAGGATAAAGAAAAAAACAGAAGTAAGGGTTCTAAGCTGGGGGAAGGCCAATTTTACTAGGCTGAGAAGTGATTTAGCAAAAGTGGGCTGGAAACAGTTACTTGAAGGTAAATCAGTGTCTGAGCAGTGGGAGGCATTCAAGAGGGAGATACATGGAGTTCAGGGTAAACATGTTCCCACAGAGAAAAAGGGTAGAACTGTCAAATTTAGAGCCCCCTGGATGACAAGGTGCATACAGGGTAAGATAAGGCAAAAAAGGGAAGCCTATATCAGATATCGTAAGCTCAATACTGCAGGAAGCCTAGAAGAGTATAGAAAGTGTAGGGGTGAAATTAAGAAGGAAATTCGGAAAGCATAAAGAGGGCATGAAAAAATACTGGCAAGTAGAATCAAAGAAAACCCAAAGATCTTTTATCATTACATAACAAGCAAGAGGATAACTAAGGAAAGAGTCGGGCCTATCGGGGATCAAAATGGTGATGTGTGTGTGGAGGCGGAGGATGTGGGGAAGGTACTGAATGAATACTTTGCAGCTGTATTCACAAAAGAGGAGGACGATGCTGATATTGAAGTTAAGGAGGAAGATCGTGAAATATTGGACGGGATAAACAGAGTAAGAGAGGAAATATTAAGGGGTTTAGCATCCTTGAAAGAAGATAAATCGCCAGGGTCGGATGAAATGTATCCGAGGCTATTAAAAGAAGCAAGGGAGGCTCTGACCATCATTTTCCAATCCTCCCTGGCTACAGGTGTGGTGCCGGAGGATTGGAGATCTGCTAACGTTGTACCATTGTTTAAAAAGAGAGGAAGGGATAAACCGCGCAATTACAGGCCAGTGAGTTTCACCTTGGTGGTGGGCAAATTCTGAGGGACAGTATAAACCTTAATTTAGAAAGACACACATTAATCAAGGACAGTCAGCATGGTTTTGTTAAGGGAAGGTCGTGTCTGACTAACTTGATTGAATTCTTTGAGGAGCTAACAAGGAGGGTCGATGAGGGTAGTGCGTTTGATGTAGTCGACATGGATTTTAGCAAGGCTTTTTATAAGGTCCCACTGGCAAATGAAATTCAATCTGGAAAAGAGTGAGGTAATGCATTTGGGGAGGGGCAACAAGGCAAGGGAATACACAATTAATGGGAGGATACTGAGAGGTGTGGAGAAACAGAGAGACCTTGGAGTGTATGTCCAAAGATCCTTAAAGGTAGCAGGACAGGTCGATAAAGTAGTTAAAAAGGCATACGGAATGCTTTCCTTTATTAGCCGAGGCATAGAATATTAGAGCAGGGAAGTTGAGCTAGAACTATATACAACACTGGTTCGGCCACAGCTAGAATACTGCGTGCAGTTCTGGTCACCACATTACAGGAAGGATGTGATTGCACTCGAGAGGGTGCAGAGGAGATTTACGAGGATGTTGCCAGGACTGGAAAATTTTAGCTATGAGGAAAGATTGGAGAGGCTGGGGTTGTTTTCCTTAGAACAGAGGAGGCTGAGGGGAGATTTGATTGAGATGTATAAAATTATGAGGGGTCTAGATAGATTGGATAGGAAGGACCTATTTCCCTTAGCAGAGGGGACAAGAACCAGGGGGCAGAGATTTAAAGTAGTTGGTGGAAGGATTAGAGGGGAGATGAGGAAAAAAAATTTCACCCAGAGGGTGGTGGGGGTCTGGAACTCACTGCCTGAAAGGGTGGTAGAGGCAGAGACCCTCATCACATTTAAAAAGTACTTGGATGTGCACTTGAAGAGCCGTAACCTACAGGGCTACGGACCTAATGCTGGCAGGTGATTGAGACTGGGTAGCTCTTTTCCGACCGGCGAGGACATGATTGGGCCGAATGACCTCCTTCTGTGTTGTAATTTTTCTATGAAGTGGAAACATTCTCTCTGTATCCACTCTATCAGAACCTTTCATGATTTTAAAGACCTCAATTAGGTCACCCCTCAGCCTTCTCTTTTCACAAGAGACCCAGCCTGTTCATCCTTTCCTGATAGGTATACGCTCGCATTTCTGGTATCATCCTTGTAAATTTTCTCGGCGTGCTTTCCAGTGCCTCCATATCCTTTCTATAATATGGCGACCAGAATTGTACACAGTACTCCAAGTGTGGTCTAACCAAGGTTCGCTACAAGTTTAGCATAACTTCTTTACTTTTCAATTCTATCCCCCTCGAAATAAACCCTAGTGACTGGTTTGCTTTTTTATGGCCTTATTAACCTGTGTCGCTACTTTTAGTGATTTGTGTATTTGTACTCCGAGATCCTTTTGCTCCTCTATCCCACCCAGACTCGCACCCTCCAAGTAATAAGTGACCTCCCTATTCTTCCTACCAAAATGATTCAAATAGCTTGCAGTGTTCCAGGGCTACAGTGTACTGGGATAAAGGTGCATCAGATAAGAGTTACTGCAAGGGGTGACAGGGACGTGATAAACGGCCTCACTGTCCTCAATCATTATCCAGTGACCACTCCTGGACAGTAGCCATGTGTTGGGTGAGGATGGAATCGGGCTTGGATGTGGTGCCCTCCACAGTCTAATATATTCTGCTGACATTCACCATCCGGGCTCACTCGTAGGGTGAAAAACTGGAGGAGCGACAGCGGAGGGGAGAAAACCGCAGAGGGGAAAAACAGACCTAAGGCAGAGAGACTGAAATAATTGGCTGTAGTTGCTGTTTGCTCATCCACTCACAGCATGTGATCCCAGGACTGAGGCACAAACAGAAACTCTGTTCTTCAAATAACTTTTATTGCCTGCCAGCAACCCGTTCAACCCGTGACTGTGACAACATTTGAGCAGGAGTCTCAGAGCCAGTTCAATTAAACTCCCTGTTCAGAACCATAATATGTATCAATCCAAACTAATCCCACTACCCCGCTCTCTCCCCATAGCCCTGTATCAATCCCCAAACTAATCCCACTGCCCCGCTCTCTCCCCATAGCCCTGTGTCAATCCCAAACTAATCCCACTGCCCTGCTCTCTCCCCATAGCCCTGTATCAATCCCAAACTAATCCCACTGCCCCGCTCTCTCCCCATAGCCCTGTATCAATCCCAAACTAATCCCACTGCCCCGCTCTCTCCCCATAGCCCTGTATCAATCCCCAAACTAATCCCACTGTCCCGCTCTCTCCCCATAGCCCTGTATCAATCCCCAAACTAATCCCACTGTCCCGCTCTCTCCCCATAGCCCTGTATCAATCCCCAAACTAATCTCACTGCCCCGCTCTCTCCCCATAGCCCTGTATCAATCAGAAACTAATCCCACTGCCCCGCTCTCTCCCCATAGCCTTGTATCAAACCCAAACTAATCCCACTGTCCCGCTCTCTCCCCATACCCCTGTATCAATCCCAAACTAATCCCACTGACCCGCTCTCTCCCCATAGCCTTGTATCAACCCCAAACTAATCCCACTGCCCCGCTCTCTCCCCATACCCCTGTATTAATCCCAAACTAATCCCACTGCCCCGCTCTCTCCCCATAGCCCTGTATCAATCTCAAACTAATCCCACTGCCCCGCTCTCTCCCCATAGCCCTGTATCAATCCCCAAACTAATCCCACTGCCCCGCTCTCTCCCCATAGCCCTGTATCAATCCCAAACTAATCCCATTGCCCTGCTCTCTCCCCATAACCCTGTATCAATCTCAAACTAATCCCACTGCCCCGCTCTCTCCCCATAGCCCTGTATCAATCCCCAAACTAATCCCACTGCCCGCTCTCTCTCCATAGCTCTGTATCAATCCCCAAACTAATCCCACTGCCCCGCTCTCTCCCCATAGCTCTGTATCAATCCCAAACTAATCCCACTGCCCCGCTCTCTCCCCATAACCCTGTATCAATCCCAAACTAATCCCACTGCCCCGCTCTCTCCCCATAGCCCTGTATCAATCCCAAACTAATCCCACTGCCCCGCTCTCTCCCCATAACCCTGTATCAATCTCAAACTAATCCCACTGCCCCGCTCTCTCCCCATAGCCCTGTATCAACCCCAAACTAATCCCACTGCCCCGCTCTCTCCCCATAACCCTGTATCAATCCCAAACTAATCCCACTGCCCCGCTCTCTCCCCATAGCCCTGTATCAATCCCAAACTAATCTCACTGCCCCGCTCTCTCCCCATAGCCCTGTATCAATCAGAAACTAATCCCACTGCCCCGCTCTCTCACCAAAACTGTTCATAATTTTAAAAACCTCAATAAACACCTCTTGGCCTTCTCTGTTCCAATAGAGATTGTCCCATTATCTCTGGTTTCTCCTCATAACTGTATCACACAGTACTCCAACTCTGGCCAAAAGAGTGTTTGGACAAATTTATCATTATTTGTTTACTCTCGCTCTCTCTCTGTGTGAAAGCTGCAGTATGCATTCACTAGGATGATGCCAGGAATGAGAGGTTAGAGTTACAACGAGAGACTTGAAAATCTAAGGCTATATTCAAAGGTTAAGGGGAGATCTAACAAGCATTTAGAATTCTGAGAGGGCTTGAAAGTAAATAGTGAAACATTAATTCCACTAGTCGGTGACAAGGGGGCATAAATTTAGAACAGAAGTCGACCATTGTGCCCCTCGAGCCTCTTCCACCATTCAATCAGATCATGGCTTAATTTGAAATAAAAGAAAGACTTGCATTTCTATAGCGCCTTACACGACCACCGGACGTCCTAAAGCGCTTTACAGCCAATGAAGTACTTTTGAAGTGTCGTCACTGTTGTAATGTCGGAAACGCGGCAGCCAATTTGCGCACAGCAAGATCCCACAAACAGCAATGTGATAATGACCAGATAATCTGTTTTCGTGATATTGATTGAGGGATAAATATTGGCTGGGACACCGGGGATAACTTCCCTGCTCTTCTTCAAATAGTGCCATGGGATCTTTTACATCCACCTGAGAGAGCAGACGGGGCCTCGGTTTAATGTTTCATCCAAAACACGGCACCTCCGACAGTGCCGCACTCCCTCAGTACTGCACTGGGAGTGTCGGCCTAGATTTTTGTGCTCGAGTCCCTGGAGTGGGACTTGAACCCACAACCTTCTGACTCAGAGGCAAGAGTGCCACCCACTGAGCCACGGCTGACACTGTGTCAGTCAGAAAAACCAGAATGAATGCTCGTGCTGTCGAAGATAAAAAGGGTCAGTCTGGCTCGGTGGGCAGCACTCTCGCCTCTGAGTCAGGTCAGAGGTTCGAGTCCCACACCACGACTTGAGCACATGGTCTGGGCTGACACTCCAGTGCAGTACTGAGGGAGCGCCACACTGTCAGAGGTGCTGTCTTTCGGAGGAGATGTTAAACCGAGGCCCCGTCTACCAGCTGGGATGGATGTTAAAGATCCCATGGCCACGATTGGAAGGGGAGTTCTCCCCAGTGCCCTGGCTCCTCAACAACCACCACCACCACCAAATGAGCAGATGAACTCATCTCACTGCTGCTTGTGGGATCTTGCTGTGTGGAGCATGGCTGCCGTGTGTGCCTGTGCAGCAACAGTGCGACTACCTTTCAAAGTCATTGACGATGTCTCTGAGGGATGTGGGAACCTAAACCCTTTCAATGTTCCTCTTTTGCAGCAAACGGTAATCAGGAGTTTGACCAACACCAGCTTCTCCGGCAGCGGTTACAACAGGTACCAGAGGGGCCGACTCTTTCCTACCGGTTGAATGGGTTTACAGCGTTTCACGCGGACCGACGCCCCCCGCCGTGTTGCACCGTGCCGCTGGCAGGAAACTCACCGACCGGCCGCGAGCGTTCCAGAAACCTGGGGTCTGCACCGAGCACGGTTCAGTGTGGTGTTCTGCAGCTGGGAATCTCAACTGCTGGATCTGCTTGCCAGGGAGTCCATGCGTGGAGCCAGATTTTTTTTTTCCCCCCACTGCTGCCCCTGGACATGTCCATGCCAATCCTGGCGGGTTACGGGATTTATTTATTTTTTGCTCTTGAGTTGGGAGTTCACACTGCACTGGGCTTGGCTGGCATTAATCCTGGTGAGCTACATGGGCCTCCCTTTCCCAGGGCATGCTGGAGATCTGCTGTTGCCCCGGTTGGGGTGAGTCCACGCACCCTGATTTCAGCCTCGAGCCTTGTCCACAGCAGAGGAATCCTTCGCTCTGAGTGGGGTCGTATGGTGAGGCCAGGGTCAACATTCGTAACTCCCCCTCTCACCCCCCCAACAAAATCATTTGCTGATCGAGCGACATCACTGGACCCTGTTGGCTTTGGCAGTTGGCCTAACACATCCATTGCAACAACAACTTGCATTTATATAGCACCTTTAACTTAATAAAACATCCCAGGGCACTTCACAGGAGCGTTATCAAACAGAATTTGACACCGAATCACATAAGGAGATGTTAGGACAGGTGACCAAAAGCTCGGTCAAACAGGTAGGTTTTAAGGAGGAGAGAGAGGCGGAAAAGTTTATGGAGGGAATTCCAGAGCTTGGGGCCCAGGCAGCTGAAGGCACGGCCACCAATGGTGGAGCGATTAAAATCGGAGATGCTCAAGAGGCCAGAATTAGAGGAGCACAGATATCTCGGGGTGTTGTGGGGTTGGAGTAGATTACAGAGATAGGGAGGGGCAAGACCATGGAGGCATTTGAAAACAAGGATGATAATTTTAAAATCGAGGCGTTGCTTAACCGGGAGCCAATGTAGGTCAGCGAGCACAGGGGTGATGGGTGAACAGGACTTGGTGCGAGTTAGGATTGCAAGATGTAACCCTGAGCTGCAGAGTACCAATGGGCAATGAGAATGCCTTGTCCAATGTATAACCCAAGGGTGTGCAGAACACCACACTTCTGTTTCAGTAAGAAACTTCTTTCTGCGTCCATGATAGAGGAGATTGTACATGGGGTGTGGGAGGAGATTCAATGGGTGGGTAGAGTCCACGATGGGGGAGAGTGTACATGGGCTGTGGGAGGAGATTCAATGGGTGGGTAGAGTCTGTGATCATGTAGCTAGTACCTGGGCTGTGGGAGGAGATTCAATGGGTGGGTAGAGTCTGTGATCGTGTAGCTAGTACCTGGGTTGTAGGAGGAGATTCAATGGGTGGGTAGAGTCTGTGATATGGGAGATAATACCTGGGTTGTAGAAGGAACAGGAATGAAGAGCCGAATGGCCGACTGTAGCATCACAATTTGTTGTTTTTTTTTGCCAGCCTCGCCATTATCTATGGAGTGTTTTCAGCTTCTAACCTCATTGCACCATCCGTGGTGGCAGTTATTGGACCGAAGCTGTCCATGGTATTCAGCGGACTTGTTTACAGGTAAGACTGGTCCTTGTTGGGTTTTAGACTCCTTCACTCCCGCACGGCATCTAAGATAAAGCTTTTTATCGAATAGAAGATTCCTCTCTCGGACCCCGACCTCCAACCTCTCTCGCCATCTCTACCATCCCTGTTCCCCCTCTATTCAACTGGCCTGCACTCTCAGAACTTCCCTTTCTTTCTCCTTCCGACTTCTAAATCCACCCCTCGCTCCCCTCCCTCCATCCTGCGCTCTCTCCCCTCCCTCCGTCCTGCGCTCTCTCTCCCCTCCCTCCGTCCTGCGCTCTCTCTCCCCTCCCTCCGTCCTGCGCTCTCTCTCCCCTCCCTCCGTCCTGCGCTCTCTCTCCCCTCCCTCCGTCCTGCGCGCTCTCTCCCCTCCCTCCGTCCTGCGCTCTCTCCTGCTCCTCTCTCTTTTGAAATGAAAGCTCATCTACTCCCAGTTTCTCCCCAGGATTAGGCTGTGGATCTCATTGCCTCCTCCACTCTCCCCTTTCCCCCTACAATCCACCTAACTGGTATTCCTGATTCATCTCCTTTCCCGTTCACTGCTCGTTGAAAGGCTCCGAGACTCCTAACGCAGCCGGTCGCTTCCTGATTGGCCGCCATAAGGATTCCATCTCTCTGGAAAAGGGTGGTGTTTCACACAGACTTTGGGAAGGATGTCAAGGCCTTGAAGAGGGAGCAGAGGAGATTTAAAAGAAAGACTTGCATTTATGTAGCGCCTTTCACAACCTCCCAAAACATTTTACAGCCAATGAAATACAGTGTCAGGCGTGGTTCAGTGGGTAGCTCTCTCGCCTCTGAGTCAGAAGGTTGTGGGTTCAAGTCCCACTCCAGAGACTTGAGCACAGAAATCTAGGCAGTACCTAGGGAGCGCCGCACAGTCGGAGGGGCAGTACTGAGGGAGCGCCGCACAGTCGGAGGGGCAGTACTGAGGGAGCGCCGCACAGTCGGAGGGGCAGTACTGAGGGAGCGCCGCACTGTCGGAGGGGCAGTACTGAGGGAGCGCCGCACTGTCGGAGGGGCAGTACTGAGGGAGCGCTGCACTGTCGGAGGGGCAGTACTGAGGGAGCGCTGCACTGTCGGAGGGGCAGTACCTAGGGAGCGCTGCACTGTCGGAGGGGCAGTACTGAGGGAGCGCTGCACTGTCGGAGGGGCAGTACCTAGGGAGCGCTGCACTGTCGGAGGGGCAGTACTGAGGGAGCGCCACACTGTCGGAGGGGCGGTACTGAGGGAGTGCCGCACTGTGGGAGGGGCAGTACTGAGGGAGCGCTGCACTGTCGGAGGGGCAGTACTGAGGGAGCGCTGCACTGTCGGAGGGGCAGTACTGAGGGAGTGCTGCACTGTTGGAGGTGCCGTCTTTCAGATAAGACGTTAAACCAAGGCCCCATCTGCTCTCTCAGGTGGACGTAGAAGATCCCATGGCACTATCCCCGGTGTCCTGGCCAATATTTATCCCTCAATCAACATCATGAAAACAGGTTATCTGGTCATTATCACATTGCTGTTTGTGGGAGCTTGCTGTGCGCAAATTAGCTGCCGCATTTCCTACATTACAACAGTGACTCCACTTCAAAACGTACTTCATTGGCTGTAAAGGGCCCGGTGGTCGTGAAAGGCTCTAGAAATGCAAGTCTTTCTTTCTTGAAGTGTAGTCACTCTTATTAGAATGGTTCCAGGGACCAGGGACTTCAGTTATGTGGAGAGACTGGAGAAGCTGGGGTGGTTCTCCTTAGAGCAGAGAAGGTTAAGGGGAAATTTGATAGAGGTGTTCAAAATCATGAAGGGTTTTGATGGAGTAAATAAGGAGAAACTATTTCCAGTGGCAGGAGGGTCGGTAACCAGAGGACACAGATTTAAGATAATTGACAAAAGAACCAGAGGTGAGATGAGGAGAATCTTTTTAAACAGCGAGTTGTGACCTGGAACGCGCTGCCTGAAAGGGCGGTGGAAGCAGATTCAATAGTAACTTTCAAAAGGGAATTGGATAAATACTTGAAAAGGAAAAATTAGCAGGGTTATGGGGAAAGAGCAGGGGGAGTGGGACTAATTAGAGAGCTCTTTCAAAGGCACGATGGGCCGAATGGCCTCCTCCTGTTCCTGTATAACAGGCTCGAGGGGCTGAACGGCCTCCTCCTGTTCCTAATGCAACAGGCTCGAGGGGCTGAATGGCCTCCTCCTGTTCCTAATGTAACAGGCTCGAGGGGCTGAACGGCCTCCTCCTGTTCCTATGTAACAGGCTCGAGGGGCTGAATGGCCTCCTCCTGTTCCTAATGCAACAGGCTGGAGGGGCTGAATGGCCTCCTCCTGTTCCTGCGTAACAGGCTGGAGGGGCTGAATGGCCTCCTCCTGTTCCTGTGTAACAGGCTCGAGGGGCTGAACGGCCTCCTCCTGTTCCTAATGTAACAGGCTCGAGGGGCTGAATGGCCTCCTCCTGTTCCTGCGTAACAGGCTCGAGGGACTGAATGGCCTCCTCCTGTTCCTAATGCAACAGGCTCGAGGGGCTGAATGGCCTCCTCCTGTTCTTGCATAACAGGCTCGAGGGGCTGAATGTCCTCCTCCTGTTCCTAATGTAACAGGCTCGAGGGGCTGAATGGCCTCCTCCTGTTCCTGTGTAACAGGCTCGAGGGGCTGAATGGCCTCCTCCTGTTCCTATGTAACAGGCTCGAGGGGCTGAATGGCCTCCTCCTGTTCCTGTGTAACAGGCTCGAGGGGCTGAATGGCCTCCTCCTGTTCCTAATGTAACAGGCTCGAGGGGCTGAATGGCCTCCTCCTGTTCTTGCGTAACAGGCTCGAGGGGCTGAACGGCCTCCTCCTGTTCCTAATGTAACAGGCTCAAGGGGCTGAATGGCCTCCTCCTGTTCCTGTGTAACAGGCTCGAGGGGCTGAATGGCCTCCTCCTGTTCCTGTGTAACAGGCTCGAGGGGCTGAATGGCCTCCTCCTGTTCCTGTGTAACAGGCTCGAGGGGCTGAATGGCCTCCTCCTGTTCCTGTGTAACAGGCTCGAGGGGCTGAATGTCCTCCTCCTGTTCCTAATGTAACAGGTTCGAGGGGCTGAATGGCCTCCTCCTGTTCCTAATGTAACGGGCTCGAGGGGCTGAATGGCCTCCTCCTGTTCCTGTGTAACAGGCTCGAGGGGCTGAATGGCCTCCTCCTGTTCCTGTGTAACAGGCTCGAGGGGCTGAATGTCCTCCTCCTGTTCCTAATGTAACAGGTTCGAGGGGCTGAATGTCCTCCTCCTGTTCCTAATGTAACAGGTTCGAGGGGCTGAATGGCCTCCTCCTGTTCCTAATGTAACGGGCTCGAGGGGCTGAATGGCCTGCTCCTGTTCCTGTGTAACGGGCTCGAGGGGCTGAATGGCCTCCTCCTGTTCCTAATGTAACAGGCTCGAGGGGCTGAATGGCCTGCTCCTGTTCCTGTGTAACGGGCTCGAGGGGCTGAATGGCCTGCTCCTGTTCCTGTGTAACGGGCTCGAGGGGCTGAATGGCCTGCTCCTGTCCCGATGACTGACTCTGGACCATGAGCGTCTTTCCCTGCCGTTGACTCTTGTGTGATGTGTTTGGTTTTCCAGCGGTTACGTAGTTTTGTTCAGCAAGCCAATAACCTGGTTGTTCTACATCGCCTCCATCCTCATCGGATTCGCGGCGGCTGGTGAGTGGATCGATCAGTGCTTCCCGTCCGGTTATTGCCAAACCTCAGTACCAATGTCTCTCCTTTCCTATCCTGAGGGCCCTTGTCTCCCCCCCCCCCCCCCCCCCCCCACCCCAGGGTACAATTCCACCGGCCCCTCATCAGGTGCCTCTGATGAGTGGTCAATCTTTGTGCTTGAGCCTGGACAACGAGGGACCGCCAGCTATTGAACCGGGCGGGGGGGGCGGGGGGGGGTTGCAGCCGAGTCTGATCGTGTCCTCCCCTGATGTCCACGCTCCCTCTTAACAGGGGCAGCAACAGGATTGGGAATCCTGGGGGCCTTTCTGTTCCCCTGCCTCCCGCCCCCTTCCTCACACCAGGGACTCCAAGGCCAGTTGTAGCGTCCCGACCCCTCTGTCCCTCTGCACACCAGCTCAGTCAGCTCGGGTGGGGAGGGAGCCTCAACCTTCCTGTTCTGCACCTGCTCTTCCTTCTCTTTCAGTGCTGTGGACGGCCCAGGGGAGTTTCCTCATCCTGAACTCTGACCGCACCACCATCAACAGAAACACCGGCACCTTCTGGGCTCTGCTACAGTGCAGGTAAGGGAGCTGCGGACTCCAGCAAGAGCCAGGGGACACAGCCGGGAGAGGCCGACCCCGTGAGATTCTTCCTCCTCCCTCCCTCCCTTCTGCTGTCCGGAGCCCAGACACGGTAACCTCGTGGTTATGGTAACTCGGAGCTCGTGAGTTCAAATCCTACCGTGGCAAGTTGGCAGGATTGAACTCGATAAACCTGGTCATTTTCAGCTGAGCTGATGGTTGTAAAATCCTCCAGCCGGGACTCGGGCTGTGTTCTGGAGTGTGAAGGTCAGGGTGAGGTCGGGGGAGTGGATGGGTCGTGGGGGGGCGGGATCGCGGGGGAAAATCTTGATCTTCCCCGTGTGGGCTGTAATCTGATGGGGTAGACCCCCACGCCCCATTATAGAATCATAGAAACTTTCAGCACAGAAGGAGGCCATTTGGCCGGTTGAAACTGAATACTGAAACCCTGATCTGATCGTGAAGGGGATATTGATTTTTCCAGTATTGTCCCGTCCGTTTACTGATCTCTGCCCCGGGATGGGCCGCTGTGAAGGCCGTCTGAGTCCTGTTGCTTTGCTCTGTGTGACTGACGCACTCTGGTTTCGGTAACCTGACCACTTCGATCTATTTTTGCAGCATGCTGTTTGGGAACCTCTACGTTTACCTGCAGTGGAGAGACACGACCGTGATCTCAGGTAAAGGACCGACTGTATTACTGAGAAATCGTGCGGGGGCAGGACCTCTGACCGTCTCGGGACCGCTGACCATCTCGGCCCCTCTGACGGGCTCGTGGTGCAATTGCACGGTCCTAACACGGCCCCCACAAGCTTGCGTGATGAGTGATATTAACAGGGCAACGACTCGCTGGGGTCGGGTTCCACTGGCACAGTGTCCGGACTTTCGCCTCTGAGTCAGAAGGTCATGGGTTTGAGCCCATCGCCAGAGACTTGAGCACATAATCTAGGCTGACACTCCAGTGCAGTACTGAGGGAGCGCCGCACTGTTGGAGGGGCAGTACTGAGGGAGTGCTGCACTGTCGGAGGGGCAGTACTGAGGGAGCGCCGCACTGTCGCAGGGGCAGTACTGAGGGAGTGCTGCACTGTCGGAGGGGCATTACTGAGGGAGCACAGCACTGTCGGAGGGGCAGTACTGGGGGAGCGCTGCACTGTCGGAGGGGCAGTACTGAGGGAGCGCCGCACTGTCGGAGGGGCAGTACTGAGGGAGCGCTGCACTGTCGGAGGGGCAGTACTGAGGGAGCGCCGCACTGTCGCAGGGGCAGTACTGAGGGAGTGCTGCACTGTCGGAGGGGCAGTACTGAGGGAGGGCCGCACTGTCGGAGGGGCAGTACTGAGGGAGCGCTGCACTGTCGGAGGGGCAGTACTGAGGGAGCGCTGCACTGTCGGAGGGGCAGTACTGAGGGAGCGCCGCACTGTCGGAGGGGCAGTACTGAGGGAGCGCCGCACTGTCGGAGGGGCAGTACTGAGGGAGCGCCGCACTGTCGGAGGGGCAGTACTGGGGGAGCGCTGCACTGTCGGAGGGGCAGTACTGAGGGAGCGCTGCAATGTCGGAGGGGCATTACTGAGGGATCGCCGCACTGTCGGAGGGGCAGTACTGAGGGAGTGCCGCACTGTCGGAGGTGCCGTCTTTCGGATGAGACGTTAAACTGAGGCCCCGTCTGCCCTCTCCGGTGGACATAAAAGATCCCATGGCACTATTTGGAAGAGCAGGGGGGAGTTCTCCCCGGTGTCCTGGGGCCAATATTTATCCCTCATTCAACATCACTAAAACAGATTATCTGGTCATTATCACATTGCTGTTTGTGGGAGCTTGCTGTGCGCAGTTTTGGCTGCTACGTTTCCCACATTCCAACAGTGACTACACTTCAAAAAGTACTTCATTGGCTGTAAAGCCATTTGGGACGACCTGAGGTGGTGAAAGGCGCTGGATAAATGAGTCTTTTCTTTCTGTATTATCAGATGAAGACAGGAGTACCCTGTTTATCGTGTTGTCTGTGATCTGCCTCGCTGGCACGGCCACTCTACTCGCACTGAAAAACGTCAAACACGTGGACACCAGCTCCGAGATCAATGATCCTCTGATTCTTTCCCCTCGGCTGTAAGTACGCTGTAAGGAAGCAATGCGCTGGCTCTCCTCCTGTGCCATGGATGGTTCTATGCCCATGAAAAAAGAAAGACTTGCATTTCTATCGCACCTTTCACAGCTTCAGGATGTCCCAAAGCGCTTTACAGCCAATGAAGTACTTTTTGAAGTGTAGTCACTGTTGTGATGTAGGAAACGCGGCAGTCAATTTGCGCACAGCAAGCTCCCACAAACAGCAACGTGGTAATGACCAGATCATCTGTTTTAGTGATATTGATTGAGGGATAGATATTGGCCAGGACACCCTGGGAGAACTCCCCCCGCTCTTCTTCGAAATAGTGCCTTGGGATCTTTTACGTTCACCTGAGAGGGCTGACGGGGCCTCGGTTTGACGGCACCTCTGACAGTGCAGCACTCCCTCAGTACTGCATTGGAGTGTCCGCCTGGATTTTTGTGGTCAAGTCTCTGGAGTGGGACTTGAATCCCCAACCTTCTGACTCAGAGGCGAGAGTGCTGCCCACTGAGCCACGGCTGACACTGCCACGAGAACACAAGCTCTGTGTTGATCTAAAACTGGCCACTGGGTGGTGCCAGTGAGTTGCCTTGCCCTGCTCCAGACAACCTGGCTGAGATAGGGAACTCGCCGTGTTGGGACTGATATTGTGTGCAGAACCCAGGAAATCATTGGAAAAATAATGTACTTAAAGTAAATGTGTGACAGCCATGGCTCAGTGGGTAGCACTCTCATCTCGGAGTCAGAAGGTTGTGGGTTCAAATCCCACTCGAGAGACTTGAGCACAAAATCCAGGCTGACACTCCCAGTGCAGTACTGAGGGAGCGCTGCACTGTCGGAGGTGCTGTCTTTATGATAAGACAATGCGAGGCCCTGTCTGCCCTCTCAGGTGGATGTAAAAGATCCCACGGACACTATTTGAAGAAGAGCAGGGGATTTGTCCCCAGTGTCCTGGCCAATATTTACCCCTCAACCAACGCCTTAAACAGATTATTTGGTCATTTTCACATTGCTGTTTGTGGGAGCTTGCTGTGCGCAAATTGGCTGCCGCATTTCCTACATCACAACAATGACTACACTTCAAAAGCACTTCATTGGCTGTAAAGCTCTTTGGGACGTCCTGAGGTCGTGAAAGGCGCTGTAGAAATCTTTCCTTCTAAAAAATGTTATTATAGTTTTTAAAACTACCTGTTTTGTCTCTGTGGTTCAAGGCTTAAAGAGAAAGCGACCTCGACCCTGGATCAGATCACCGCCGAGTTCTGTAAGTTGTTTCTGTGCATGGGTCGGTGGGGGGGGGTGGCGGGGCGGTGGTGGGGGGAGAGGCTAAGGCTGCTGAGCTCACTCCGGACTCTTGTTCTGGCCAAATGCTCCCAATTGGTGGTGTGTAACCACGTGAAGATATAATTGTAAACTGACACCACTCAGCACTGGGGTGTAGTCAGGGTAGGGGGGGGCGCAGTGATTAGGGGGGGCGCGGTGGTGCACTGACGGGAGTGACCCGGGCCGTGGGAGGATCGTAGCCCTGATGTGACCGGAGTGATCGGGGCCGTGGGAGGATCGTAGCCCCGATGTGACCGGGAGTGATCGGGGCCGTGGGAGGATCGTAGCCCCGATGTGACGGGAGTGATCGGGGCCGTGGGAGGATCGTAGCCCCGATGTGACGGGAGTGATCGGGGCCGTGGGAGGATCGTAGCCCCGATGTGTCCGGAGTGACCCGGGCCGTGGGAGGATCGTAGCCCCGATGTGACGGGAGTGATCGGGGCCGTGGGAGGATCGTAGCCCCGATGTGACGGGAGTGATCGGGGCCGTGGGAGGATCGTAGCCCCGATGTGTCCGGAGTGATCGGGGCCGTGGGAGGATCGTAGCCCCGATGTGACGGGAGTGATCGGGGCCGTGGGAGGATCGTAGCCCCGATGTGTCCGGAGTGACCCGGGCCGTGGGAGGATCGTAGCCCCGATGTGACGGGAGTGATCGGGGCCGTGGGAGGATCGTAGCCCCGATGTGACGGGAGCTCTTTGGCGTGAGATGGGACTCCGAGGGTGACGTGGTCTGTCAGTCCCGTGTGGTGCTCTCGCTGAACGCCAGAGATTCTGGTGCTGGTTAAAGTGATCCAGCCGCGGGTCAATGCCCAATGGGTTCGAAAGAGAAATCCCGCCCTGGCCTCGCCCTTCACGGGCAGCGGAGAATCCCTCTCTCTCCTCACTCTCTGCAATTATTTTTTTCAGGGACGATGTTGAGGTTGTTTCGCACAAAGAACATTCTGCTACTGAGCGTCACGATAGTGTACAGCGGTGAGTGAGCGAGCGAGTGAACAGACTCCACACCTCGTGAGACGGGACGCTATTTCTGGGGCTGGGGGGAGGGGCGGGCACCCCCACCACAGCTTTACTCTGTATCTAACCCGTGCTGTACCTGCCCTAGGAGTGTTTGATGGGACAGTGTAGGGGGAGCTTTACTCTGTATCTAACCCGTGCTGTACCTGCCCTGGGAGTGTTTGATGGGACAGTGTAGAGGGAGCTTTACTCTGTATCTAACCCGTGCTGTACCTGCCCTGGGAGTGTTTGATGGGGACAGTGTAGAGGGAGCTTTACTCTGTATCTAACCCGTGCTGTACCTGCCCTGGGAGTGTTTGATGAGACAGTGTAGAGGGAGCTTTACTCTGTATCTAACCCGTGCTGTACCTGCCCTGGGAGTGTTTGATGGGACAGTCCGTGTTTAACTCTTGTTTTGGGGATTTTGATGTTCCAGGGCTGGTGCTGACCTTCTACAGCGGGGTGTACGGGACGTGTATTGGAGCCACCAGACAGTTCGGGACATCGGCCAGGGGGCTCATCGGCCTCTCGGGGATGTTCATCGGTGTTGGAGAGATTCTCGGTGAGTTTGAAAAACGTCAGCGCCGAGCAGAGCTCGGAAGAGAGGTCGGAGGATGAAGGTCAGAGGTTGGGCGGGGGCCGGGGGTGGGAGGCCAGAGGTTGAGGGAGTGAGGGGCAGAGTTCAGGGGGAGGACCGGTGAGGGATAAGCGAAGGGGGCACAATCTTACAAGTAGAGCCAGGCCATTCTCAATTAAATCAGGAAAGATAAAGGGTAGTGGGGATCTGGAACTCTCTCTCCCCCCAAAGGAAGACACACATCATCCATGATCTAATTGAAGAGCGGAACAGGCTCGAGGGGCTGAATGACCTCCTTGCTCAGTGGTTCAGAGTGAGCTTGGGTTTGTGCTGTTGAGACAGGCAGGTTGTGGACTGTGGTAGTCCAGGTGCTGCTGGTGAAATGCCAGACATTTCCCCTCTTGCCGCCCCAGCCTGCCAGCTGGGAAGGGAAGGGGAAATCCAGGACCCTGCCCTGCGACCATTTTTAATGTGTGTTTAGGGGCGGGGGTGGGCGTCGGGGGGGCGACTGCTCTCCGCCCAGGAAGACCCATCGTGAAGCCCGACCAATTGGCCTGTTGCTAAAAGAAATCTCGGTGGGCCGCTGTGGAGGTTTATCGGAGGGCCCCTGGGAATCGCTGGCGAGGGTGTGGCGCTGGTGGCTCAGTGAGGAGTTGGACGGTGAGCGTGTGTCTCTCTGTTGCAGGGGGTGGGATCTTCGGGCTGCTGTGTATCAATAACCAGTTCCGACGCACCTCGGCTATCCTGCTCGGACTCATCGCACATCTCCTGGGATTCTACCTGATCTTCCTCGTAATCCCGGACGACGCTCCGTTTGTGAGTGCAGCCAGCAGTCGCTACGAGCCTTACCTGGCCCCCAGGTAAGTTGCTGTTACAAGCTCTACCTGTCCCCTCAGGTGAGTTGCTGTTACAAGCTCTACCTGTCCCTCAGGTGAGTCTCTGTTACAAGCTCTACCTGTCCCTCAGGTGAGTCTCTGTTACAAGCTCTACCTGTCCCTCAGGTGAGTCTCTGTTACAAGCTCTACCTGTCCCCAGGTGAGTCTCTGTTACAAGCTCTACCTGTCCCCCCAGGTGAGTTGCTGTTACAAGCTCTACCTGTCCTCAGGTGAGTCGCTGTTACAAGCTCTACCTGTCCCCCAGGCTGCTCTTTGCCAGCGGTTGTTGGAGGAAAGGAACCCCACTCCCCCTCACCCCTGCCCCCTAATGCCAGAACAAACTGCCCTCTGAAGTGCCTAGCAAGATTCTCAATTGTATTAAACCCGCTACCAGTGGTTCAAGAAGGCGGCCCAACACCACCACCGCCTCAAGGCAACTGGGGATGGGGGACGGGCGGTATTGGTGGGCAGGTGATGATGCCGGTATCGCGGGCCGGACAGTGACAATTGTCCTCACCTTTCACCCCACCAGCCTCCACATTCAACGGATCATCCTCCGCCATTTCTGCCACCTCCAGCGTAACCCCACCACCAAACACATCTCCTCCCCCCCCCCCCCCCCCTTTTCAGCATTCTGAAGGGACCGTTCCCTCCACGACACCCTGGTCCACTCCTCTAGCACCCCCAACACCACTTCCCCTTCGCCCGGCACCTTCCCGTGCAAGCACAGGAGATGCAACACTTGCCCTTTCACCTCCTCCCTTCCCACTGTCCAGGGCCCCAAACACGCCTTCCAGGTTAAACAGCGATTTACTTGTACTTCTTGCAATTTAGTATACTGTATTTGCTGCTCACGATGTGGTCTCGTCTACGTTGGGGAGACCAAACGCAGATTGGGTGACCGCTTTGCGGAACACCTCTGTTCAGTCCGTAAGGGGGACCCCGAGCTTCCGGTCGCCTGTCACTTTAATTCTCCACTCCACTCCCACTCAGACCTCACCGTCCTCGGCCTCTTACACTGTTCCAATGAAGCTCAACGTAAGCTCGAGGAACAACACCTCATCTTTCGATGAGGCACTTTACAGCCTTCTGGACTCAACATCAAGTTCAACAATTTCAGATCATAACCTCTGCCCCTATTTTTTTTTCTCTCTCACATGGCAGCTGTCTTTCATTCTGCCATCGCCATTTACACCTCATCTAGACTCATCTTTTGTTTCTTAACTTGTCCCATTACCATCTCCTTTTGCCTTGCACCATCATCCCTTTTGTCTCTTAATCTCTCCTGCCTTCCATCCTATCACAGACCTTCCCTTTTGTTCTTTCCTCCCCTGCAATTGCTTAAAAATCTGTTCCATCTCTTAACTTTTTCCAGTTCTGACGAAGGGTCATCGACCTGAAACGTTAACTCTGTTTCTCTCTCCACAGATGCTGCCTGACCTGCTGAGTATTTCCAGCATTTTCTGTTTATTTCAGATTTCCAGCATCTGCAGTATTTTGCTTTTGTATTAGTGACAGTTGTTGTTGTATTCACAGCCCCGCCGCAGCGTTAGTGAGCAGCTTCCTGCTCGGCCTGGGCGACAGTTGCTTCAACACTCAGCTCTACAGCATCCTCGGCACCCTGTACCCCGAGCAGGGCGGCCCGGCCTTCGGCATCTTCAAATTCACACAGGTACGGTTAGCGGGACACTCACTCTGTATTCACTCTATTTATTCACACTGCGCTACGATACACTCACAGTATCCATCACACTTGGAGGTATGGTGTCTGGTTTTGGTCCCTGTGCATATCGAGGACCTCCTGGAAGACACAGGAGGGCCACCGATAGGATTGCCAGTCCTGGGGTCTTGGTTATCAGGAGGGGGTTTAGGGAGTAGAAACATAGAAACATAGAAGATAGGAGCAGGAGTAGGCCATTCGGCCCCTCGAGCCTGCTCCGCCATTCGATGAGATCATGGCTGATCATCTAAATTCAATACCCTCTCCCTGCTTTCTCCCCATATCCCTTGATACCTTTAGCTTTAAGAAATATATCTCACTCATTCTTGAATCAGGGCTGAAATGTAATTTGAGGAAATATAATTGAGCTTTTTTTAAAAGGACGAAGGGAATAGATGCACCCAGATGGGCAGGACTAGGGGACGTGTTGAAATCCTTGGGCAAGGAGTTGGGTTACATGTTGGGAAGTATTTATTTACATAGAGTTATCGTCCTCTGGAACAGACTGAAGCATGTGGCGAGTATGGGTTCCCTGTGGTCCTTCAGCTGGAGTGGGTTAGTTGGGATTCGAAGGGTTTCTGGCTTGCTCTGTGGGAGCTTTTATTTTTTTCCTTGGGGAATCCGAGGTATTTCATCTCCAGTTGATTTTGAAATTTCATCTCCCGGTTTTTTCTCTTGTGTTTTTTTGCCTCTCCCAGGAGATCGTGTGTTTAGGGGATAGTTTGATGGTTTGAAATGGCTGCATGGTTATCTGGAGGGGGGCTGGGTTTGGAGGACCAGGTTCCCTTTTCATATGTTGGTGTGCAAAAACAGCCTTCCCTGATGCAGAAAGTAACCGCTGTCCTCATTTGTGTGACCGTCTGTCGTCTTTCTCCTTGGCTTTCAGTCCGTTTCTGCAGCTGTGGCTTTTGGATACAGCAACTACCTGCTGCTGTCGTGGCAGCTCCTCATCCTGACCACCTTCTGTTTCTTCGGCACACTCTCCTTCTTCATCGTGGAGAGAATCGAAGACAACGCCTCAGGCTTGCGAGATTTCTGACCTTCGCTGGAGTGCTTTCAGTTTTCCTGCAAGGGGCGGGGGGGGGGGGGGGGGGGGAGTTTCCACAGCTCTGAATTCCAGGATCTGCTGTTTCGGTGACCCGGGATTGGGAAGAATCCTTTGGACCTGCTGCAGTAACTTTCCTCTGCCACTAGAAGGGGAGGGGGGGCGGCGCTAGTAGTTGAATCACCGAGGACCTCTGGTGGCAGAGACCTGGTACTGCAGCGTTTCCAACAGACCTTCAACCCACAATGAATGGATCAAATTACACGTCGCAAAGATCTTAATTACTCCAGCAGGCAGGATCTAATTACACACTCCAGACAAACTGTTGGGTGTGTTTTGTCCTCCAAGGGGACTAATCAGAAATAACAACAGAAAACGCTGGAAAAACTCAGCAGGCCAGGCAACATCCGTGGAGAGAGAAAGAGAGTTAACGTTTCAGGTCGAAACCCTTCGTCGAAACTGAGAGAGCAAGAAATAAACAGATAAAAATGCAAGGGGGAGGCTGGGGGGAGGAATAAAAGAACAAAAGGGATGGTCTTTATCTGTTTATTTCTTGCTCTCTCAGTTCCGACGAAGGGTTTCGACCTGAAACGTTAACTCTCTTTCTCTCTCCACGGATGTTGCCTGGCCTGCTGAGTTTTTCCAGCGTTTTCTGTTGTTATTTCGGATTTCCAGCATCCGCAGTATTTTGCTATCGGACTAATCAGAAATCTGGTCTTGTCCGCCAAGGGGACCAATCAGAAATTTGGTGTTGCAAATAGACATGACCTTGCAAAAAATGTCCTAGGCTCTGAATGTTGAACCTTCAATAAGCGTGACAGGAGAAATGAGCAATAGTTCACCCATCCTGAGAATTTCTGTGGTCACTTTAAAAAAAATATATATATTTCTGCTATCACTGGAAATACCAAATGGATTTACAATATAGCTTTACACAGCAAGAGTTCTCCCCTGCCGCTGTATGCTGTCTTGCACTCATGGATATCACAAATTGGCTGTAATTCCTGTCAATGCAGGGGATTCATAAGCAAGTGCTCGTTCCCTACAAACCAAAGTATAACCTTATACGCACAATATCTGGTAATAGCTCAGGGTCGAACAGGCCACGTTTGTTACCGTCATTTGCTCCCAAGAATTGACGGGAGTCCTTTTGTGCGCTCATAATCTTCAGGTAATCCTCACACATCATGTGACTGGAGGTGTAAATTATAAATTCAGTTAAAGAGGTGAGTAATTCAGTCCGTCTGTCTATCTATCGTGTTCTGCCCCGGGGCAGGTCATACGAGGTTCTTCAGTCACTTACTGGGCAACGTCTCATCCTTGTTCTCAAATCCCCGCCATGGCCTCACCCCTCCCTATCTTTGTAACCTCCTACAGCCCTCAAGAGATCTCTGCGCTCCTCCAATTCTGACCTCTTGCGTATCTCCGACTTTCATCGTTCCACCATTGCTGCCTTTATTTATACAGCACAGGAGCGTTACACCGAGCCACGTGAGGAGAGATTAGGGCTGAGGTGGGTTTTAAGGAGCGTCTTAAAGGAGAGAGAGGTTGAGGGAGGGAATTCCAGAGCTTCGGGCCCAGGCAGCTGAAGGCACGGCCACCAATGGTGGAGTGATTAAAATCGGGGATGCACAATAAGCCTGGAGGAAGTTACAGAGCTAGGGAGGGGCGAGGCCATGGAGGGGTTTGAACACAAGGATGAGAATTTTAAAACTGAACCCAAACCTGCCAAAACCAGAATCCCACATTGTCACAATATAGAGTCCTTTTCTCGACTTGAATATGGTAGAATCGCTATCAGTCACATCCATTAATTCATGAAATTCATAAGCTACAAACCATTGATGCAAAACTACTTTATAATGAGTGAATATAAATAGGTGTCTCATTACATTTGAGAGAATGCTTTCCCCCCCAGTCCGTTCAACAGATTCGAGCAGGGAATTAAAAAAGAAACCCCACTGGATTGTGATGGTTCCCGAGCCATTGGGACAATGGGGATGTGATCTGTAGAATGAGACTGGTCGGGTTGAACGGGGCCTTTTATAATGTTGGACTGAGATCCACGAGATTTTCACTAATGGTCTTTGGGAGCCTCTTGGGCCTCACCGAGAAATGGAGACCGAGTATTTTAACAGCCCAACTTCTGATTGAAATTCAAGGCAGTTGCACTGCAATTTGTACATATTTAACTGTGGATTTTATCTGCCTGTATCTGTAAATACATTAAATGCTTGAACTGGTATCATTCGAAGGCCCCAGTATATTGAAATCAGTGGGTAATGCTGTAATGGTAACGCTCGTTATCCTAACTTGCTCCACAGGTGGCGATGTAACCTTTCTTAGCCTGTGACAACAAACACAGCTAAAGACACAACACGGTCTTTAACTGTAAGCAATGCCACGGGGGGTTCGCTAGTGTCACGCTAAAATTCTTCTGTATAGAGCACCCCACCCAAACCCGTGACTCCACCACCTAGAAGGACAAGGGCAGCAGGCGCATGGGAACACCACCACCTCCAAGTTCCCCTCCGAGTCACACACCATCCTGACTGGGAAATACATCGGCCGTTCCTTCATCGTCGCTGGGTCAAAATCCTGGAACTCCCTCCCTAACAGCACTGTGGGAGCACCTTCACCACACGGACTGCAGCGGTTCAAGAAAGCGGCTCACCACCACCTTCAAGGGCAACTAGGGATGGATAATAAATGCCAGCCTTGCCAGTGACACCCACATGCCCAGAATTCATTACAAGTACACTTCCTGCAAGTGTAACCCTTCTTGTAACATATTCCCTGCACAATTATTCGGTAACACCCCTCCTTGTTATCAGAGAATCGGCTTGACTCGCTATGAGCAATGCCAGGGGTGAACTGCCCAATCACTGACCCCAGTTCTACATTTCCAACAGACTGCAGGCTGAGAGGAGTGGAGCTTGCTCCAACATGGAGGATCATGGGGCAGTCAAGGACAAAATGTTTTGCACTTCTCTCTAATAATTTCTATTGAAAGAAAGACTCGCACTTCTACAGCGCCTTTGATGACTTCAGGACGGCCCAAAGCCCTTTACAGCCAGTGAAGTACTTTTGAAGTGTAGTCACTGTTGTACAGCAAGATCCCAGAAACAGCAACGTGATCATGACCAGATAATCTGTTTTAGTGATGTTGGCTAAGGGATAAATATTGGCCAGGACACTGGGGGTGGGGGGGCACTTCCCTGCTCGTGGGATCTTTTACATCCACCTGAGAGGGCAGACTGGTTTAACGTCTACATCCGAAAGATGAATGTCAGCCTAGATTTTTGAGCTCAAGT